>JAMKQA010005956.1:0-11951 GCA_024699735.1 Posidonia australis | reverse complement strand
TTCATGTTTATGGTTTTCCTTGTCTTCCATAATAGACTAGGTGGCGACTCCTGCATTTTTTGCATTTTGTTTTGTTTTTTCGACGTGATTTTGCCGACTGTTTCGCATTCTTTTTGCGATCCTCCTCGCGGGCATGGTTACAACGGTGTAGGATGAGCCTGGGTGAATGAACCTAGGTGTTCGGGTCATCGATGGGACATTAGGAAAAAATGTATCCCCATGCATATGAAATGAAATTGAGGCATGTGGGCTAGGGTGGTGTCTTCTTGTATAGGGAACTTCACCACGACAGTGTAGGGAGGTAGGGGAAATGATGTCCTCACCTACTACTTATGTGCCCGGTTACCTCTGATCAAAGTAACACCAATAAGAAATGTGGGAAAAAAATGAATTTGTGGTTTAAGCTAGAATCGGATTTGTTATTTTTGGCTTATGGTTTTAGCCAATAAATAAGGATTGTGATTTGAACCAGTTGCCAGCCAATGTATATGGTTTTGTTTTGAGCCCTGCGAAACTGTGTTTTAGGTTGGATCTGGTCGAGAATGTGGATTTTTCAGAATGCTTTAAATGTTTAAAGATGCATAAATTGAGAAAAATATGTGTGCTTTTGAAAAGGGCATGGTTTTGGATAGATATTCCAAATGTTTTAAAAAAAATTGATGTTTCGAAATGGATTTTTGAAAACCACACTTTATAATAGTCTAGGCTTGTGTTTTCTCACTGTTTTGCCGTGGTTTGTGTGTGAGGCACGTATTGGGTGACTTGGATGTCACTCACACGTACTTTGTTTGGTTTTCGGGTATAGGTGGTGGTGTGGTCCAGTGCCGATGCCCGAGTGGGAGCCACTAGCTGCACATTGTTCCTAGAGGGTGTGCCTTAGTTAGTTACAAATATTTGATTTATGTTATGATCATTGTAATTGCCTGTGATACTATGATTAGCATACCCAAGTTCAGATCATTATAGAGTGGTATCAGAGTGCAAGGTACCAAACTAGGAGAACACAGGATGGTGATATCTACAATCAAGGTCTACTGTCAGTTGGTGAAGGGTTGTGTGGGCTACATGGCTTGTGTGACAGTAACTACTTTGCTTACGTTTGGAGTTAAGGATTTGCCAGTGGTTAAGGAGTACCCTGATGTGTTTCTAGATGAATTGCCTGGTATGCCACCACACAGGGAAGTCAGGTTTGTGATTGATCTGGTGTTAGAATCAGGTCCTATTTCCAAGGCTCCATACAAGATAGCACCCATTGAGTTATGAGAGCTTTAGAATCAGCTGCACGAACTGATGGACAAGGGATTTATTCATCTCAGTGTATCAACTTGGGGAGCACATGTATTGTTTGTTAAGAAGAAGGATGGTTCACTTTGACTCTGTATAGACTACTGAATGTTGAACGAGATCACTGTCAAGAACAAGTGTCCACTACCTATGATTGATGATTTCTGCGATCAGTTGTAGGGAGCATCGATTTTTTCCAAGATAGACTTGAGATTTAGATATCGTAAGCTACAGATCAGTGACCCAGATATGCAGAAGACAACCTTTAACACATATTATGGACATTACAAGATTATGGTTATGCCATTCAGGTTGACGAATACTCCAGTTGCCTTCATGAACTTGACAGAATAGGGTGTTTTGACCCTATTTGGACTAGTTAATGGTTAGCTTTGTGGATGATGTCTTGGTATATTCTCTAGATGTTCAGACCCACTAGAAGTATTTGAGGATCATACTGGAGACACTGAGATGGCAACAGCTCTATGCCAAGTTCTCTAAGTGCCCGTTTTAGCTAGAGGAGGTATCTTTCCTTAGTCATATCATCTCAGAGGAAGGCATCAAGGTGGACCCAGCCATGGCGGAGGCTGTGAACAGTTGGGCCAGACCAAAGATAGTAATTGAAATCAGAAGTTTTCTCATCCTAGAAGAATATTATCCGAGATTCATTCAAGATTTCTCCAAGATTGCTACACCATTGACCAGACTAACTAGGAAGGAAGTGCACTTTGCCTAGGATTGGTAGTGTGAGGAGAGCTTCAATGAGTTAGAGGCTCGTTGGTATCAACCCCAGTTTTGACTTTGCCTTTGGGGATTGGCGGTTTCATAGTTTATAGTGATGCATGTGGAACTGGCTTGGGGTGTGTACTGTGTAGCATTGTAGGGTGGTGGCGTATGCCTCGCACCAGTTAAAAGATCATGAGAAGAACTATCCCACCCATGACTTGGAAATGGTAGCTGTAGTGTTTGCCCTGAAGATTTGGTGGCATTATCTGTACGGCAAACAGTTTGAGGTATATATAGATCACAAGAGTCTGAAGTACATCTTCACTCAGAAGGATCTAAACCTGAGATAGAGGCATTGAGTGGAGTACATCAAGGATTATGACTTTAACCTATCGTACCATCTAGGAAAATCCAATGATGCTCTAAGTAGACGCACTCATGTCATGGCTAGCCTAATGATTCATGAATGGAAATTGCTAGAGGGGCTAGTGGAGTGTAGACCTCGGCGACAGTCTTAGGGAGCTGCCAGAGTTGTGTTGGCAAATTTGTCTGTTTGCCCGAGGATGATCAAGGCAATTATTGCTGCTTAATAGTATGATTCCTTTGTGTTGGATATCTGGAGAAAGTTAGAAGCTAGGAATGTCCTACACTTTTCAGTTGGATAGACAATGGATTGAGGTATGCAACGTCCCACATTTTCTACAATAATTTAAAACAAATTAAATTACAAGAAAATTAAAACTAAACAGAATATATCTAACCACCAAGAACCTATGTGTACGGCTAGGAGACTCTATACTATATGCACTACGCTAAACCAACTGCATGCCTGCACCTGCAAACCAAAACCACAAGGAAAACTTATGAGCGATAGGAGTCACCTAGTACACACTCCACGAAAACTACGGAAAGTAAATCATAATTACTTTTCTTTTAAAATTCATTTCGCAAACCATTTTCTCAAAACCTCACAAACTAGGCCCACACCGGCCAAAACCACAACTAGGGCTCTACTAGCCTAAAACCACAAGCAAAGGCGCTCAATGGCCAAAACCACACACAGTGAGTTGGGAAACCCGGTGCCAGGCATCCTAACTCTGGCCACACGCAGCCCACCGAGGAGAGACCACGACGTTCTGCACTACCACAGTAAAGCCACCCTGTGCTGAAGCGATCACCGTCCTACGATTCTCCCTACCTAGAGAACCCTCACAAAGCCAACCTTTCCTTAGGAAGGCTGTCCTATCTCTCAGGCTACTACCAGCTATGGGGCACGTGTCCCACTCGCACTGGCCACCACAGGGTTCGCCTCCTCACGGCGTCCTACACACACGGTGCTTAGGAGGGAGTGTCATACCTCCACACTTGACGACACCCAAGCCTCAGTGCTCACAGCAATAGTAGGAGTATCATACCTCCCCGTCTTACCACAAGATGCTTTAACCCATAGACCTAAACCCTAGCCTTGACCCCCGTCATAGCGACGCCCCTCAGCCTCCTGACCTCAACTAGGGAGTCATGCCCGACCACCTGAGAATGTCGTCACATTCCCTGGTCATGACAACATGGTCCCACACTATCTTGACCCGCACACAGAAAACCAGGAAAACTTTTTCCAAAATAGGCCAACTATTTCTTTGAAATCCACTTTCCAAAGACATTTTCATATCTTTGAAAATTCTTCCAAAACCTTGGCAAAACGGCGCATCAAGGGTCCCAAGAGACCACCACTGACGGCCCACAGTCCCCCCTCAATGGGACAAAACAGACCAATCTAGAAAACCCTCGAAAATCATATTTTATAAACTCATTTGGGCCCTGATTCGACATGCCAAAAATAGATTCGGTATGCCGAAGATCCCTACTTCGGTAGACTGATCTAGATTGGTCGACCGAATTAGGTCAACGGTCAACACTCAGGCCAAATTCAGTATACTGAAAATGATTCGGTCGACCAAAATCTCCTGATTCAGGCGACCGTCCAAAATTGGACAATCGAGTTTCGACCAGAGGACCTAATCTAACATATAAACCGTATACCAAAATGGTTCGGTATGCCGAATTCTACGAAAAATAGAAAATGGCCCAAACCCTATAGTCCAAAATCGCCCCAAATAGGACCTTTGATCAAACCCCTAAACAAACACTAAAAATCTTGCATAAAACCTAAGATGTAGACCCTCGAGTCTACTCCAAATCCACACAAACAAAACCAAAATCCATTCATCATACATCAAGATATAAAATCGCAAAGGCAGAACGGTCAAAAGCACCCAAAACGCAACCATCGGCATAAATGCCACAATAAATTCCCAAAAATTGTAAAACATTAGGTTTAGCCTAGATTACATGCATCCTAGGCATTTCTACCATTTTACATGATTTCTACTCATTAAATTGGGGATACGTACCTGAAAATGAGTGCTGGTGATTCTCTTGCCAACTCTAGCGACCACGACGCACCCACAGCCAAGAGAGCACTCCGCTCAAGCTCCACACACCACCACGAGCCACCACACACAGATGCCGGCCTTCGAGCACACCTAGTAAAGAGGACATTGCAGAGTGGATAGAAAGAGGGGAGGGAGAGTGAGAGAGACAGAAAGAGACAGAAAGAGAGAGACGAGAAAGAAGGTGGGGTGAGATGGAGGGAGAGGGGGAGGAGAAAATGAGGGGAGGAAAGGAAAGGAAGGTGGTGTGCTTGGGACAGAGGGAAAGCACGGGGGAAGAGAAGGAGGCTTGGGTTGTGCGTGGCAGAGGCCTCTGGCTTAAAAGCCATGCAGAAAGAGTAGGTGGTCGCATGCATGCCAACCTTCCCTCCCAACTACCAGCCTCGCCAACCACCACACAAACCCAACAACTCACCACAACCATAAGGCCAACTACAAGCCTCAACCATCGGTCCACAACGTTGGCACAACACAAACCCACACCCGGGCCCCACACTCATAGTGCCACAATGCACAGTGCCAACCACACACAGGGACAAGTAAATAGAAGTCGACCCACGAGGCCCATGCCCAAAGGTACAAAACCACACAACGGGCCTCGGAATAGTAACACCCGTCTAGGAATAAAATTCATTAAAATGTAAATAATTACAAAATGAATTTTACAGGTGTTACAAGGTATGACCTGAGGTTGTATGTGCCTCATGTGGAAGAAATCAAGAGTGGTCTACTTGATGAAGCTCACCACTAAAGATATACTATCCATCTAGGAAGCACCAAGATGTACAAGGGCCTGAAAAGGAATTTTTGGTGGCCTAGGATGAAGAGAGAAATATTTGAGTATGTGGAGAAGAGTGCTACCTACCAGATGGTGAAGATAGAGCACAACAAGCCCAAAGGGACTTTGCAGCCTTTAGACGTTCCAATGTGGAAATGAGAAAATGTGTCGATGGATTTTTTGACAGGTTTACTGAGGACCTGAAGAAAGAATGATATAGTTTGGGTGATTGTGGATCGCCTTACAAAATCAGTACATTTCTTGCCAATGAGGGTGAATCTTCCCTTGACAAAGCTGGCAGAGTTGTATGTTGCAGAGATTGTGAGACTGCATGGCGTCCGAGTGTTTATCATATCTGACAAAGACACAAGGTTCACATTGATGTTTTCGGGAGCATTACAGGAGGCTTTTGGTACAATGTTGAGTTATAGTGCAGTCTTTCACCCCCAGATAGATGGATAGACAAAGATGACCATCCAGACACTAGAGGACATGTTGAGGGCCTGCGTCTTGGACTTTGTTGGTAGCTAGAAGGATCATTTACCTCTAATTGAGTTTGCATATAATAATAGTTACCACGCCAGCATTATATGAGGTTCTGTATGGCAGACCCTGCCGGACACCCACTTGCTGGAGTGAAGTGGGTGAGAGGCAGCTGGTTGGCCCTAAGATCGTACAATAGTATGAGGGTAAGGTGGACCTAATTAGGAAGAGACTATTGTTGGCCCAGAGTCAGTAGAAGAGTTATACAGATAGGAGGGGTAGACCTCTGGAATTTGAGGTGGGAGACTTCATTTTCTTAAAGGTGTCACCAACCAAAGGAGTGATGCGATTCAGGAAGAGAGGCAAGTTGAGCCCCAGATATATTGGACCGTATCAGATTGCCAAGAGAGTTGGTGAAGTAGCATACAGACTAGATCTACCTTTGGAATTGGCCAGTGTACACAGCACCTTCCATGTGTCAATGTTGAGAAAGTATTTGGCCGATGCGTCCTATGATTGAGAATGCAGTCCAGATACTAGACAGGAAAGTGCAAGTCCTTAGGGACAAGGTGATTCCATTGGTGTTGGTTCAGTGGCAACACCATCGTACAAAGAGAGCTACCTAGGAGCGTGAAGTGGACATTCAGAGATAGTACCCTTACTTGTTTTATTAGAGATGAATTTCGAGGACAAAATTCTTGTAAGGGGGTAGGATGTAACATCTGGGCCCAATTTTCCAATCAATGTAAACCATGAGATTAATTATAATTTTTGAATGTGGTTTACTAATGGATAGTTTGATATATTGTGGTTGTTGTGTGTCTCTCTCTATGTGGCTGGATTGGTGGTTTCCCTAGTTATGTAGTTTTGGTGTTGTGCCAGTGTGTGTGTGGGACCTAGGCTAAACCTTGGTTAACCCAAGCATAGTGCCACTCATGCGTCTTCTTCTTCCTCTCCTTTCATTTCTTCCATGTCGACCCATGCCTTCACAACCCACTCATGCACGACCCGTCCTCTCCATTGCCTGTGTGGTGGGGGGGTGATCAACGGGATTCACGGAGGCAGTTAGGGTGAAAGAGTTTAAGAAGGACCAGAAGAGATGGCATCGAGGGCACGATCTGAGCCAGAGCAAGCCAAACCAAAGAGAGAGTGTAGCCAGAGGTGGTGCGTCGAATGTCGGAGGTGTGCCGTGAGGAGGGGGAGAGCTCGTCGAAGTGCAGGTAGGTCATCAGGAATCTCAAAGAGGTACGCGATCCCTTCCTTCTTCCTCGTTTGGTTAATAATGTATTATGAGTTAAATGGGTAAAAATCATGGAAAATGCATTTTAAATCATGGAAAAATAGTAGAAATGATGGGAATGTGATGAATAGCATGAATGTGTAGAGATCTTGTGGTTAGGATGAATTTTATGGAATTTTATGGACTTTTATGAATTATATGCCATGAAATGTGTTGTGCATTCTTGTTGGTTTTGATTTTATTCCAAAGGCTATGATGAATAGATTTGAATGATTTTTATCCCAAATGGTAGGAGACTTAGAGCCCTACATTTGGTGAATTTAATGTGATTTGTGGTTAGTCAGAAATGGGTCTGCCGGAGGTCCCAATTCTAACGAATGAGTGGCTAGGTCTCAAGGGATGTTTTCTGGAAATAGCCATTT
Organism: Posidonia australis; assembly: GCA_024699735.1. Taxonomy (NCBI): domain Eukaryota; kingdom Viridiplantae; phylum Streptophyta; class Magnoliopsida; order Alismatales; family Posidoniaceae; genus Posidonia; species Posidonia australis. Next base: position 4,568 of record JAMKQA010005956.1, on the reverse strand, counting down.
TGGTATGACGAATTGGATTCTACATACCGTTTTGCTATCAATATTCGACCAGAAGCTTGAATTCAATAGACCAAAAATATCTAGTCTTCTATTTCAATCGATTGGAGAAATTTTGGTCGACTGAAGCAGGAATTTTTGGATGACCGAATCTCAGTTTTGTTCAACCATTCTGGGTGTCTGATGCCCAGTTTGGTATACTGATCTAGTTCGGTCTGCCAAACCAGACCATTGGCCCTAAGGAATAAATGTGTTCATAAAATGAAAACAAATGGTTTTAAATTGTTAATGGGCATGTATTAATGAGATTTTCCCCATATAGATGATATGGTGGAATATGGAATTCAAATAAACAAAATTGAATATGGTTTTGGGCTTGAGGCCCCAAATATGGAAAGAAATTGATAAATGTTTCGTTTGAAGTGACTTTTTGTGCATGAGACCCAATAATGAATATGAATGCATGATTTTATATGGTTTTGAGCTTGGGACCCAAATGAAGGGTCAGAGTTGCATGGAATTGACTTCCTGCAATGGAAAGAGAATGAGTAATGGTTTTGAAAAGAAGATGATAATGTGTTCTAGAGCCAAGAGGGGTTGGTGTCGGCAATGTGATAGGAATATGAGACTCCAACGAAACCAATTGTTAGATATGACCGTAGTTGTCAATGTGAAACCACAAGGGGTTGTGTCAGCCAATTGGTATGGAAGCAATTATTAGATACGACTGTGGTTTCTGAGTTTTGAGACAATGTAGGTTGTGCCTGGGTGTATGAACCTTAGTGTTCAGGTCACCTATGTGACATCAGAAAAAGATGTATCCCCGTGTATATGAAATGAAATTGAGGCCTATGGGCTAGGATGGTGTCCTCTCACATGGGGAACTTCACTGTGACAATGTAGGGAGGTAGGGAAAATGGTGTCCTCAGCTACTGCTTGTATGCCCAATTACCTCTGATCAAGGTAACACCAATAAGAAACATGGGAAAAAAATGAATGTGTGATTTAAGCTAGAATCTGATTTGATGTTTTGGCTTATGGTTTTAGCCACATTCTAGCAATAAATAAGGATTGTGATTTGAACTAGTTGCCAATCAATGTATATGATTTTGTTTTGAGCCCTACAAGGCCTTGTGTTTTAGTTGGATCTGGTCGAGAATGTGAATTTCTTAGAATGCTTAAAAGATGCATAAATTGAGAAAAATGTGTGTGTTTTTTAAAAGGACATGGTTTTGGATAGAGATTCCAAGTGTTTAAAAAGAATTGATGTTTTCAAATGGATTTTTGAAAACCACGCTTCGTAATAGTTTAGGCTTGTGTTTTCTTGCTGTTTTACCATGGTTTGTGTGTGGGCTGCCTGCTGGGTGACTTGGATGTCACTCACGTGCACTTTGTTTGGTTTTCAGATGCAGGTGGTGGTGTTGTCTAGTTTCGATGCTCGAATGGGAGCCACTACCTGCACATTGTTCCTAGAGGGTAAGCTTTAGTTACAGTTATTTGATTTATGCTGTAATCATTGTAATTGCCTGTGATATTGTGACATCTACACCTAATTATCCATTTTAATTGTATACCATGTAATTAGTTGTGATATTGTATAAATGGTTTATTAATGGATAATTTATTGATCTTTGTGTGTGTGGAGGTTTGTTGGCTTTTCGTGCACCTGTTTGTGTTATGGGACTAATGTGGAATTTAGTCAAAGGATGCACAGTTGTCTCGGTTTGCATGCCTATCTTTTCTCTTTTCTTTCTATCCTTTCTCTCTCCCTCACAAGCCCTCATCTTCTTCCTCTCCTTTCTTCTTCTCTCGGCCATTTGTGCCTCCACTGTGATCTCGTGCCCATCCCATCCCCTCCATTGTCGTCTCAAGTGAAGGTGGGTTGGCCGGATGCGAGGTGGCGGAGGAGATAAATGGGAGGGGAGAATGAGGAGTAAGGTGCGATGGCAAGCGAGAGAGAGGAGTGGTGCACGCAAACCAGAGGAGAGGAGCCTTGTGCACGTGGATCACCGGCGGGAGAGGCTTCATCGGGGCGTGAGGAGGCTCACTGGAGTGCGGGAGGGTCGCCAGAGGACCGAGCAAGGTACGCGACCTCCGCTTTTCCTCCTTTTCCTTTGGTTTGAGTAAATGGGTTAATGGCATAAAAATGATGAAAAATGCATGTAAAATCATGGAAAAATAGTAGGAAGGATAGAAATGTGATGAATGGCATGTATGTATGGAGATCATGCTAGGTTTCTGAGATTTCATTGAGTTTTTAATTGAAATTTGTATGCTTGCTATAGTGTTCATGAGTGAGCATCATGCCTTTATGATTTTATTTAGAACATCATGCTTAATAGATTGGTGAATGGTTTGAGAGGTTTTGAAGTAGACTGAAGGGTCTACACCCCATTTTTATTTATGATTTATGTGGTGCGTTTGTTGGGTCCGTCCGAGGTCCTAATTCCGGTGAACGAATGGGTAGGGCTCAAGGAAAGTTTACCGAAATTGGGAAGTTCGGTATGCCGGTTTTGATTCGGTATACCGTTTTTCTGTCAATATTCGACCATAAACCCTAATTCGGTAGACCAAAATGTTCGATCTTCCATTTCAAGGGATTTCGATTGACCAAAGGTATTTTAGTTGAACGAAACAAGGATTTTTGGACGACCGAATCCCAAATTCGGTCGACCGTTCTAGGTGTTGAGACCTAGTTTGGTACACCAAACTGGTTTGGTCTGCCGAACCAGACCCTTCGCTCATATGAAATAATGATGATGAAAAATGGAAATAAATTGTTTTGAATGGATAATGGGCATGTAGTAATGAAGTTTTCCCCTATGGGTGACATGAAGGAACATGAAATTCAATAATGAAATTGATTACGGTTTTGGGCTTGAGATCCCAAAAAAAAGAAAGAAATTGATAAATGTTTGGTTTAATATGATTTTTGGGCATGGGATCCAATAACAAATATGAATGCCTAGTTTTTGTATAATGTTGAGCCTGAGACCCAAATGGAGGGTCGGGTTTGCATGGGAATGATTCCCTACATAGAAAAAACAATGTGTAATGGTTTTAAAAGAAAACCCTAGAGTTTTGAAAAAAAACAGAAAATAATAATGTGTTATGGAACCATAAGGAGTTGGTGTCGACAATGTGATAGGAGAATGATACTCCAAAGAAACCAATTGTCAAATACGACAGTGATTGTCAGTGTGGGACCACAAGGGGCTGGTGTCAACAAATTGATATGATAACAGTTGTCAGATATGACCATGGTCACCGAGTGTAACGCCTCGATCCCAGGCACGCTACCAAAACACAGTATCAAGCATAATTAAACTAATTACAGAAACATCAAATAACTATAACTAAGGCTCACCTTCAAGATCACAATGTGCAGCTAGAAGCTCCAACTCCTGCACGGGAACTCGGCTACAAGCGGCTTGCACCTGAAAACCAAATAGCACGCGTGAGTGACATCTAAGTCACCTAGTACGCGCCCTAAAACATACAAACCACAAAACCTCGGCAAAACCATAAATCTCATTTTCTCAAAACTTGGTTTTCCCTTTTTGAAAAATTATCCTTTCTTTTATTAGACAATCACTTGGGAATTCAATCCCAATCCATGCTTTTTCAAAAGCCATGCTTCCTCTTCTTTTCTCAAAACATTTGGAAATTCATTCCAAAACCACTTTTTCTTTCAAAACAATCCTTTACATTTCTTTCAAAAACCTTTGGAATTCATTTTCCAAAGTATTTCCATTTCCAATATTTGGGGATTTCTTCCCAAAATACACTTCCAAATTCACATTTCTGACCAGATCCAGCCTAAAACACAATGCGCCATTGGGCTCAAAACCAAATCATAAACACTGGCTGGCAACTGGTTAAAACATCATCATTTCTTTTCAAAATTTTAGGACCATTTCATCAGTCCAATCCTGACCAAATCACATTTCTCTTTCTTTGTTCATTTCCACTTTTCTTTACTGTTGTTACCTTGATCAGGGGTAACCAGGCACACAAACAATAGGTGAGGAAATCCTTCCCCTATCTTCCTGCACTGCCGTGATGAAATTCCCCATGCGGGATGTCACCGCCTAGGCCAACCAGCCTCAATTTCATTTTCATAAGTGCATAGGGATACGTCTTTGTCTGACGCCCCAGTCGGTGACCCAAACAACTAGGTCCAATGACCCAGGCTTAGCCTACACCATCGGTGACCCGAACAACTAGGCTCAAAAGCCCAGGCTCAGCCTACACCACTACGAGCTTGGTGACCCGAACAACTAGGTACAATGACCCAGGCTCAACCTACACCATCGGTGACCTGAACAACTAGGTATGAAATCCAGGCTCAGCCTACACTACTATGAACTCGGCAACCACATTATCAGTGTTCCATTTCAAAACCATTTTTCCATTTCATTCCATTCTTCTCGTTGCAGGACTCTATTTCCTTGCAACACTTGACCCTCCACTGGGGTCCCAACTCAAGCCATGAAAACCATGCTTAAAGTCATAAATTGGGTCTCATGCCCAAAACCACATAAAACCATCTTTTTCATTCATTAATAGGG
>JAMKQA010005954.1:0-16756 GCA_024699735.1 Posidonia australis | reverse complement strand
CTAGGACCAACCATCTATCCTTTCCTCGAGACTCCTCTGATCCGGTGGTGATCCGAGTCGTTGGTTCCTTATAGCCTAGGACCAACCATCTATCCTTCTCTCGAGACTCCTATGATTCGGAGGTGATCCGAGTTGTCGAGTCCTCATAGACATGGACCAACCATCTATCCTTTCCTCGAGACTCCTCTGATCCGAAGGTGATCCGACTTGTAGCCTTGGACCGACCAACTATCCTTTTCTCGAAACACCTTTGATTCAGAGGAGATCCGAGTCGTTGGTACCTTATAGCCTAGAACCAACCATCTATCCTTTTCTCGAGACTCCTCTGATCCGAAAGAAAGCTGAGTCGTTGGTTCCTTATAGCCTAGGACCAACCATCAATCCGTTTCTCGAGACTCCTTTGATTCGGAGGTGGTCCGAGTTGTCGGTTCCACATAGCCTTGGACCAACCATCTATCCTTTCCTCGAGACTCCTCTGATCCGAAGGTGATCCGACATGTAGCCTTGGACCGACCATCTATCCTTTTCTCGAAACACCTTTGATCCGGAGGTGATCCGCGTCATTGGTTCCATATAGCCTACGACCATCCATCTATCCTTTCCTTGAGACTCCTCTGATCCGAAGGTGATCCGACATGTAGCCTTGGACCGACCATCTATCCATTTCTCGAAACACCTTTGATCCGAAGGTGATTCGCATCATTGGTTCCATAGCCTAGGACCAACCATCTATCCTTTTCTCGAGACTCCTCTGATCTGGAGGAGATGCGAGTCGTTGGTTCCTTATAGCCAAGGACTAACCATCCATCCTTTTCTCGAGACTCCCATGATCCAGAGGTGATCCGAGTTGTTGGTTTCTTATTACCTAGGACTAACCATCCATCCTTTTCTTGAGACTCCTCTGATCCGGAGGAGATCCGAGTCGTTGGTTACGTATAGCCTAGGAACAACCATCTATCCTTTTCTTAATACTCCTCCGATCTGGAGGTGATCCGAGCCGTTGTTTCCTTATAGCCTTGGACTAACCATCCATCCTTTTTTCACGACTCCACCGATCCGGAGGTGGTCCGAGTTGTTGGTTCCTTATAGCCTAGGACCAAACATCCATCCGTTTCTCGAGACTCCTCAGATCCGGAGGGGATCCGAGTCGTAAGTTCCTTATAGCCTAGGACCAACCATAGGTCCATTTCTCGAGACTCCTCTGATCCGGAGGTGATCCGAGTCGTTGGATCCATATAGCCAAGGACCAACCATCTATCCGTTTCTCGAGACTCCTCTGATCTGGTGGTGATCCGAGTCGTTGGTTCCTAATAGCCTAGGACCATCCATCTGTCCTCTCTCGAGACTCCTTTGATCCGGAGGTGATCCGAGTCGTTGGTTCCTTATATCCTTGGACCAACCATCTATCCTTTCCTCGAGACTCCTCTAATCCGGAGGTGATCCAAGTCATTGGTTCCTCATAGCCTAGGACCAACCATCTATCATTTTCTCGAGACTCCCATGATCCGGAGGTGAACCAAGTTGTTGGTTCCCTATAGCCTAGGACCAACCATCTATCCTTTCCTCGAGACTCCTCTGATCCGAAGGAGATCCGAGTCGTTGGTTCCTTATAGCCAAGGACCAACCATCTATCCTTTCTTCGAGACTCCTCTGATCCGGAGGTGGACCGAATCGTTGGTTCCTTTGATCCTAGGGCCAACTAACCATCCGGCCTTTTCTCGAGACTCCTCTGATCTAGAGGTGTTCCGAGTCGTTGGTTCCTTATAGCCTAGGACCAACCATCTACCCTTTTCTTAAGACTCCTCCGATCTGCAGGTGATCAGAGTCATTGGTTCCTTATAGCCTAGGACCAACCATCTATCCTTTCCTCTAGACTCCTCCGATCCAGAGGTGATCCGAGTCATTGGTTCCATATAGCCTTGGACCAGCCACCAATCCAATTCTCGAGACTCCTCTGATCCGGAGGTGATCCGAGACGTTGGTTCCATATAACAAAGGACCAACCATCTATCCTTTCCTCGAGAATCCTCTGATCCAAAGGTGATCCGAGTCGTTGGCTCCTTAGAGCCTAGGACCAGCCACCTATCCTTTTCTTGAGGCTCCTCTGATCAAGAGATGATTCGAGTCGTTGGTTCCTTACAGCCTTGGACCAACCATCAAATCTTTCCTCGAGACTCCTCTGATCCGGAGGTGATCTGAGTCGTTGGTTCCATATATCCTAGGACCAGCCATCTATCCGTTTCTCGAGACTCCTCTGATCCGGAGGAGATTCTAGTTGTTGGTTCCTTATGGCCATGGACCAACTATCTACTCTTTTCTCGAGTCTCCTCCGATTAGGAGGTGATCCGAGTTGTTGGTTCCGTATAACCTAGGACCAACCATCCATATGTCCTTTTCTCGAGACTCCTCTGATCCAGAGGTGATCCGAGTCGTTGGTTCCTTATAGCCTAGGACAAACCATCTATCCTTTCCTCGACACTCCACGGATCCGAAGGTGATCCGAGTCGTTGGTTCCTTATATCCTAGGACCAACCATCTATCCTTTCCTTGAGACTCCTGTGATCCGGATGTGATCCGAGTCGTGGGTTCCTTTTAGCCTAGGACCAACTAACCATCCATCCGTTTCTCGAGACTCCTCTGATCTGGAGGTGATCGGAGTGGTTGGTTCCTTATAGCCTAGGACCAACCATCTATCCTTTTCTCGAGACTCTTCTTATCCAAAGGTGATCCGAGTCGTTGGTTACTTACAGCCTAGGACAAACCATTTATCCTTATCTCGAGACTCCACTGATCCGTAGGTGATCCGAGTCGTTGGGTCCTTACAGCCTTGGTCCAACCATCTATCCTTTTCTCAAGACTCCTCTGATCTGGTGGTGATCTGAGTCGCTGGTTCCTCATAGCCTAGGACCATCCATCTGTCCTTTCTCGAGACACCTCTGATACGGTGGAGATCCGTGTCGTTGGTTCCTTATAGCCTAGGACGAACCATCTATCCTTTTCTCGAGACTCCTCTGATCCGGTGGTGATCCGAGTCGTTCGATCCTCATTGCCTAGGACCATCCAACTTTTCTTCCTCGAGACTCCTCTGATCTGGAGGTGATCCGAGTGGTTGGTTCCATATAGCCTAGGACCAACCATCTATCCTTTCCTCGAGACTCCTCCGATCCGAAGGTGATCCGAGTCGTTGGTTCCTTATAGCCAAGGACCAACAATCAATCATTTCTTCGAGACTCGTCTGATCCGGAGGTGGACCAAGTCATTGGTTCCTTTTGGCCTAGGACCAACTAACCATCCATCCTTTTCTCGAGACTCGTCTGATCCGGAGGTGATCCGAGTCGTCGGATCCTTTTTGCCTAAGACCAACCATCTACCCGTTTCTCGACACTCCTCTTTTCCGGAGGTGATCCAAGTCCTTCGTTCCTTATAGCCTAGGACCAACCATCTATCCTTTCCTCGATACTCCTCTGATCCGGAGGTGATCCGAGTCGTTGGTTCCTGAGAGCCTTGGACTAGCCACCTATCCTTTTCTCGAGACTCCTCTGATCCGGAGATGTGCCATGTCGTTGGTTCCATATAGCCATGGACCAACCATCTAACCTTTCCTCGAGAATCCTTTGATCCGGAGGTGATCCGAGTCTTTGGTTCCATATAGCCTAGGACCAACTAGCCATCTATCCATTCCACGAGACTTCTCTGATCCGGTGGTGATCAGAGTCGTTGGTTCCTCATAGCCTAAGACCAACCATCTATCCGTTTATCGAGACTCCTCTGATCTGGAGGTGAGTCGAGTCGTTGGTTCCTTATAGCCTTGGACCAACTATCTATTCTTTTCTCGAGACTCCTCTTATCCGGAGGAGATCCGAGACGTTGGTTCGTTATAGCCTAGGATCAACCATCCATATGTCCTTTTCTAGAGACTCCTCTGATCCGGAGGTGATCTGAGTCGTTGGTTCCTTATAGCCTAGGACCAACCATCCATCGTTTCCCCGAGACTCCACTGATTCGGAGGTGATCCGACTCGTTGGTTCCCTATAGCCTAGGACCAACCATTTATCCTTTCTCGAGACTCCTCTGATACGGAGGTGACCTGAGACGTTGGTTCCTTATTGCCTAAGACCAACCATCCATCTGTCCCTTCACGATACTCCTCAGATCCGGTGGTGATCTGAGTCGTTGGTTCCTTCAAGCCTAGGACCAAACATCCATCTGTCCATTTCTCGAAACTCCTCTAATCCGAAGGTGATCCGAGTCGTTGGTTCATTATAGCCTAGGACCAACCATCTATCCATTTCTTGAGACTCCTTCGTTTCGGAGGTGATCCGAGTCGTTCATTCCTTGTAGCCTAGGACCAACCATCTATCCTCATCTCGAGACTCCTCTAATTCAGAGGTGATCCGAGTCGTTGGTTTCTTACACCCTAGGACCAACCATCCGCCCTTTTCTCGAGACTCCTCTGATCTAGAGGTGATCCGAGTCGTTGGTTCCTTACACCCTAGGACCAACCATCCGCCCTTTTCTCGAGACTCCCCTGATCCAATGGTGATCCGAGTAGTTGGTTCCTTATAACATAGGACTAACCATCCATCCTTTTCTCAAGACTCCTCTGATCCGGAGGTGATCCGAGTCGTTGGTTCCTTGTAGCCTAGGTCCAACCATCTACCCTTTTCTCGACACTCCTCTCATCCGCAGGTGATCTGAGTCGTTGGTTCCTTATAGCCTAGGACCAACCATCTAACCTTTCCTCGAGACTCTACTGATCTGGTGGTGATCCGAGTCGTTGGTTCCTTATAGCCAAGGACCAACTACCAATCCTTTTCTCGAGACTCCTCAAATCCGGTGGTGATCCGAGTTGTTGGTTCCTCATAGCCTTGGACCAACCATCTATCCTTTCCTCGAGACTCCTTTAATCCGAAGGTAATCTGAGTCGTTGGTTAATTATAGCCTAGGACCAACCATCTATCCTTTCCTTGAGACTCCTCTGATCCGATGGTGATCTGACTTGTAGCCATGGACCGACCATCTATCCTTTTCTCGAGACTCCTTTGATCCGGAGGTGATCCAAGTCGTTGGTTCCTTATAGCCAAGGGCCAATCATCCATCCTTTTCTCGAGACTCCCCTGATCCGGATGTGATCTGAGGTGTTGGTTCCTTATAACCTAGAACTAACCATCAATCCTTTTCTCGAGACTCCACAGATCCGAAGGTGATCCGAGTCCTTAGTTCCTTATAGCCTAGGACCAACCATTTAACCTTTCCATGAGACTCCTCCAATCTGGTGGTGATCCGAGACCTTGGTTCCTCATAGCATAGGACCAACCACCTATCCTTTTCTCGAGACTCCTCTGATCCGGAGATGATCTGATTCGTGGGTTCCTTATAGCCTAGGACCAACCATCTATCCTTTCCTCGAGACTCCTCCGATCTAGTGGTGATCTGAGTCGTTATTTCCTTATAGCCGAGGACTGACCATCTATCCTTTCCTCTAGACTCCACTGATCCGAAGGTGATCCGAGTCGTTGGTTCCTTATAGCCTAGGGCGAACCATTTATCCTTTCCTCGAGACTCCTCTGATCCGGAGGTGATCCGAGTCGTTGGTTCCTTATAGCCTAGGATCGACCATCTATCCGTTTCTCGAGACTCCTCTGATCCGAAGGTGATCCAAGTCGTTGGTTCCTTACAGCCTATGTCCAACCATCTATACTTTTCTCGAGACTCCTCTAATCCAGAGGTGATCTGAGTTGTGGGGTCCTTACAGCATAGGACCAACGATCAATCCTTTTCTCGAGAATCCTCTGATCCGGTGGTGGTCCGAGTCGTTGGTTCCACATAGTCTAGGACTAGCCATCTATCCTTTTCTCGAGACTCCTCTGATCCGGAGGTGATCCGAGTTGTTGGTTCCTTGTAGCCTATGTCCAACCATCTACCCGTTTCTCGAGACTCCTCTGATCCGCAGGTGATCTGAGATGTTGGTTCCTTATAGCCTAGGACCAACCATCAATCCTTTCCTCGAGACTCCTCTGATCCGGATGTGCTCCGAGTAGTTGGTTCCTTATAGCCTAGGACCAACCATCTATCCTTTTCTCGAGACTCCACTGATCTGGAGGTGGCCCGAGTTGTCGGTTTCTCATAGCCTTGGACCAACCAACTATCCTTTCCTCGAGATTCCTTTGATCCGAAGGTGATCCGAGTCATTGGTTCCTAATAGCCATGGACCAACCATCTATCCTTTCTTTGAGACTCCTCTGATCCGAAGGTGATCTGACATGAAGCCTATGACCGACCATCTATCCATTTCTCGAGACTCCTCTGATCTGGAGGTGATCTGAGTCATTGGTTCCTTATAGCCTAGGACCAACCATCTGTCCTTTTCACAAGACACCACTGATTCGGAGGTGATCAAAGTCCTTGGTTCCTTATAACCTAGGACCAACCATCTATCCTTTCCTTGAGACTCCTCTAATCTGGTGGTGATCCGAGTCCTTGGTTCCTTATAGCATAGGACCAACCACCTATCCTTTTCTCGAGACTCCTTTAATCCGGAGGTGATCAGAGTCATTGGTTCCTCATTGCCTAGGAACGACCATCTATCCTTTCCTCGAGACTCCTCTGATCTGGTGGTGATCCGAGTCGTTGGTTCCGTATAGCCTAGGACCAACCATCTATCCTTTCTCGAGACTCCTCTAATCCGGAGGTGACCCGAGACGTTGGTTCCTTATTGCCCCGGACCAACCATCCATCTATCCCTTCTCGATACTCCTCTAATCCGATGGTGATCCGAGTCGTTGGTACCTTCTAGCCTAGGACCAAACATCCATCTGTCCATTTCTCGATACTCCTCTAATCTGAATGTGATCCGAGTCGTAGGTTCATTATAGCCTAAGACCAACCATCTATCCATTTCTCGAGACTCCTTCCTTCCGGAGGTGATCCGAGTCGTTCATTCCATGTAGCCTAGGACGAACCATCTTTCCTTTTCACGAGACTCCTCTGATTCGGAGGTGATCCGAGTCGTTGGTTCCTTACACCCTACGACCAACCAACTGCCCTTTTCCCGAGACTCCTCTGATCCGGAAGAGATCCGAGTCGTTGGTTCCTTATAGCCAAAGGCCAACCATCCATCCTTTTCTCGAGACTCCCCTGATCCGGAGGTGATCCGAGTTAATGGGTCCGTATAACCTAGGACTAACCATCCATCCTTTCTCGAGACTCCTCTGATGCGGAGGTAATCCGAGTCGTTGGTTCCTTGTAGCCTAGGTCCAACCATCTACCCTTTTCTCGACACTCCTCTCATCCTCAGGTGATCTGAGTCGTTGGTTCCTTATAGCATAGGACAAACCATCTAACCTTTCCTCGAGACTCTACTCATCTGGAGGTGATCCGAGTCGTTGGTTCATTACAGCCTAGGACCAACCATCTATCCTTTTCTCGAGACTCTTCCGATACGAAGGTGATCCGAGTCGTTCATTCCTTATAGCCTACGACAAAACATCTATCCGTACCTCGAGACTCCTCTGATCTGAAGGTGATCCGAGTCGTTGGTTACTTAAAGGCTAGGACCAACCATCGGTTCTTTTCTCGAGACTCCCGTGATCCAGAGGTGATCCGAGTTGTTGGTTCCTTATAACCTAGGACTAACCATCCATCCTTTTCTCGAGACACCTCCGATCCGGAGGTGATCCGCGTCCTTGGTTCCTTGTAGCCTAGGTCCAACCATCTACCCTTTTCTCGACACTCCCCTCATCCTCAGGTGATTCGAGTCGTTGGTTCCTTATAGCCTAGGACCAACCATCTAACCTTTCCTCGAGACTCTACTGATCTGGAGGTGTTCCAAGTCGTTGGTTCCTTATAGCCAAGGACCAACCACCAATCCTTTTCTCGAGACTCCTCTGATCCGGTGGAGATCCGAGTTGTCGCTTCCTTATAGCCTTGGACCAACCATCTATCCTTTCCTTGAGACTCCCTTGATTCGATGGTAATCCGAGTCGTTGGCTCATTATAGCCTAGGACCAACCATCTATCCTTTCCTTGAGACTCCTCTGATCCGATGGTGATCCGACTTGTAGCCTTGGACCGACCATCTATCCTTTCCTCGAGACTCCTCTGATCTGGAGGTGATCCGAGTTGTTGGTTCCTTATAGACTAGGACCAACCATCTATCCTTTTCTCGAGACTCCTCTGATCCGGAGGTGATCCGAGTTGTCGGTTCCTCGTAGCCGTCGACCAACCATCTATCCTTTCCATGAGACTCCTCAGATCCGAAGGTGATCAGACTTGTAGCCTTGGACCGACCATCTATCCTTTTCTCGAAACTCCTTTGATCCAGAGGTGATCCGAGTCGTTGGCTCCATATAGCCTAGGACCAACCATCTGTCCTTTTCTCGAGACTCCACTGTTCTGGAGGTAATCTGAGTCGTTGGTTCCATGTAGCCTAGGTCCAACCATCTTCCCTTTTCTCGACACTCCTCTCATCCTCAGGTGATCTGAGTCGTTGGTTCCTTATAGCCTAGGACAAACCATCTAACCTTTCCTCGAGACTCTACTCATCTGGAGGTGATCCGAGTCGTTGGTTCATTATAGCCTAGGACCAACCATCTATCCTTTTCTCGAGACTCTTCCGATACGAAGGTGATCCGAGTCGTTCATTCCTTATAGCCTATGACCAAACATCTATCCGTACCTCGAGACTCCTCTGATCCGGAGGTGATCTGAGTCGTTGGTTACTTACAGGCTAGGACCAACCATCTGTTCTTTCTCGAGACTCCCGTGATCCGGAGGTGATCCGAGTTGTTGGTTCCTTATAACCTAGGACTAACCATCCATCCTTTTCTTGAGACTCCTCTTATCCGGAGGTGATCCGAGTCGTTGGTTCCGTATAGCCTAGGTCCAACCATCTACCCTTTTCTCGACACTCCTCTCATCCTCAGATGATCGAAGTCGTTGGTTCCTTATAGCCTAGGACCGACCATCTAACCTTTCCTCGTGACTCTACAGATCTGGCGGTGATCCGAGTCGTTGGTTCCTTATAGCCAAGGACCAACCACCAATCTTTTTCTCGAGACACCTCTGATCCGGTGGTGATCTGAGTTGTCGGATCCTCATAGCTTTGACCAACCATCTATCCTTTCCTTGAGACTCCTTTGATCCGAAGGTAATCCGAGTCATTGGTTAATTATAGCCTAGGACCAACCATCTATCCTTTCCTTGAGACTCCTCTGATCCGATGGTGATCCGACTTGTAGCCTTGGACCGACCATCTATCCTTTTCTCGAGACTCCTTTGATCCGGAGGTGATCCGAGTCGTTGGTTCCATATACCCTAGGACCAACCATATGTCCTTTTCTCGAGACTCCACTGATCCAGAGTTGATCTGAGTCCGTAGTTCCTTATAGCCTTGGACCAACCATCTATCCTTTCCTCGAGAATCCTCCGATCTGGAGGTGATCCGAGACCTTGGTTCCTCATAGCATAGGACCAACCAACTATCCCTTTCTCGAGACTCCTCCGATCCGGAGGTGATCTAAGTCGTTGGTTCCGTATTGCCTAGGACCAAGCATCTATCCATTCCTCGAGACTCCTCCGATCCAGTGGTGATCCGAGTCGTTATTTCCATATAGCCAAGGACCAATCATCTATCCTTTCTTCAAGACTCCACTGATCCGAAGGTGATCCGAGTCATTGGTTCCTTGTAGCCTAGGGCGAACCATCTATCCTTTCCTCGAGATCCTCTGATCTAGAGGTGATCCGAGTTGTTGGTTCCTTTTAGCCTAGGACCAACTAACCATCCATCCATTTCTCAAGACTCCTCTGATCCGGAGGTGTTCCGAGTCGTTGGCACCTTATAGCCTAGGACGGACCATCTACCCTTTTCTCGAGACTCCTCCGATCCGAAGGTGATCCAAGTCGTTGGTTCCATACAGCCTAGGTCCAACATTCTACACTTTTCTCGAGACTCCTCTAATCTAGAGGTGATCCGAGTTGTTGGGTCCTTACAACCAAGGACCAACGATCTATCCCTTTCTCGAGACTCCTCTGATCCGGTGGCGATCCGAATCGTTGGTTCCTCATAACCTAGGACCATCAATCTGTCCTTTCTCGAGACTCCTCTGATCCGAAGGCGATCCGAGTGGTTGGTTCCTTGTAGCCTAGGACCAACCATCTTTCCTTTCCTCGAGACTCCTCTGATCTGGAGGTGATCCGAGTTGTTGGTTCCTTATAGACTAGGACCAACCATCTATCCTTTTCTCGAGACTCCTCTGATCCGGAGGTGATCCGAGTTGTCGGTTCCTCATAGCCGTCGACCAACCATCTATCCTTTCCATGAGACTCCTCAGATCCGAAGGTGATTAGACTTGTAGCCTTGGACCGACCATCTATCCTTTTCTCGAAACTCCTTTGATCCAGAGGTGATCCGAGTCGTTGGTTCCATATAGCCTAGGACCAACCATCTGTCCTTTTCTCGAGACTCCACTGATCCGGAGGTAATCAGAGTCGTTGGTTCCATGTAGCCGAGGTCCAACCATCTACCCTTTTCTCGACACTCCTCTCATCCTCAGGTGATCTGAGTCGTTGGTTCCTAATAGCCTAGGACAAACCATCTAACCTTTCCTCGAGACTCAACTCACCTGGAGGTGATCCGAGTCGTTGGTTCATTATAGCCTAGGACCAACCATCTATCCTTTTCTCGAGACTCTTCCGATACGAAGGTGATCCGAGTCGTTCATTCCTTATAGCCAATGACCAACCATCTATCCGTACCTTGAGACTCCTCTGATCCGGTGGTGATCTGAGTCGTTGGTTACTTACAGGCTAGGACCAACCATCTGTTCTTTCCTCGAGACTCCCGTGATCCGGAGGAGATCCGAGTTGTTGGTTCCTTATAACCTAGGACTAACCATCCATCCTTTTCTCGAGACTCCTCTAATCCGGAGGTGATCCAAGTTGTTGGTTCCTTGTAGCCTAGGTCCAACCATCTACCCTTTTCTTGACACTCCCCTCATCCTCAGGTTATCCGAGACGTTGGTTCCTTATAGCCTAGGACCAACCATCTAACCTTTCCTCGAGACTCTACTGATCTGGATGTGTTCCGAGTCGTTGGTTCCTTATAGCGAAGGACCAACCACCAATCCTTTTCTCGAGACTCCTCCGATCCGGTGGTGATCCGAGATGTTGGTTCCTCATAGCCTTCGACCAACCATCTATCCTTTCCTTGAGACTCCTTTGATCCGAAGGTAATCCGAGTCGTTGGTTAATTATAGCCTAGGACTAACCATCTATCCTTTCCTTGATACTCCTCTGATCCGATGGTGATCCGACTTGTAGCCTTGGACCGACCATCTATCCTTTTCTCGAGACTCCTTTGATCTGGAGGTGATCCGAGTCGTTGGTTCCATATACCCTAGGACCAACCATATGTCCTTTTCTCAAGACTCCACAGATCCAGAGTTGATCCGAGTCCGTAGTTCCTTATAGCCTTGGACCAACCATCTATCCTTTCCTCGAGACTCCTCCAATCTGGAGGTGATCCGACACCATGGTTCCTCATAGCATAGCACCAACCACCTATCCCTTTCTCGAGACTCCTCCGATCCGGAGGTGATATGTGTCGTTGGTTCCTTATTGCCTAGGACCAACCATCTATCCATTCCTCGAGACTCCTCCGATCCAGTGGTGATTCGAGTCGTTATTTCCATATAGCCGAGGACCAACCATCTATCCTTTCCTCGAGAATCCACTGATCCGAAGGTGATCCGAGTCGTTGGTTCCTTGTAGCCTAGGGCGAACCGTCTATCCTTTCCTCGAGATCCTCTGATCTAGAGGTCATCCGAGTCGTTGGTTCCTTTTAGTCTAGGACCAACTAACCATCCATCCATTTCTCGAGACTCCTCTGATCCGGAGGTGATCCGAGTGGTTGGCACATTATAGCCTAGGACCGACCATCTACCCTTTTCTCGAGACTCCTCCGATCCGAAGGTGATCCAAGTCGTTGGTTCCGTACAGCCTAGGTCCAACAATCTATACTTTTCTCGAGACTCCTCTAATCCGGAGGTAATCCGAGTTGTTGGGTCCTTACAACCTAGGACCAATGATCTATCCGTTTCTCGAGACTCTTCTGATCTGGTGGCGATCCGAATCGTTGGTTCCTCATAACCTAGGACCATCAATCTGCCCTTTCTCGAGACTCCTCTGATCTGGTGGTGATCCGAGTCGTAGGTTCTTTGTAGCCTAGGACCAACCATCTATCCTTTCCTCGAGACTCCTCTGATCTGGAGGTGATCCGAGTTGTCGGTTCCTCATAGCCTTCGACCAACCATCTATCCTTTCCATGAGACTCCTCAGATCCGAAGGTGATCAGACTTGTAGCCTAGGACCGACCATCTATCCTTTTCTCGAAACTCCTTTGATCCGGAGGTGATCCAAGTCGTTGGTTCAATATAGCCTAGGATCAACCATCTGTCCTTTTCTCGAGACTCCACTTATCCGGAGGTAATCCGAGTCGTTGGTTCCTTGTAGCCTAGGTCCAACCATCTACCCTTTTCTCGACACTCCTCTCATCCTCAGGTGATCTGAGTCGTTGGTTCCTTATAGGCTAGGACAAACCATCTAACCTTTCCTCGAGACTCTACTCATCTGGAGGTGATCCGAGTCGTTGGTTCATTATAGCCTAGGACCAACCATCTATCCTTTTCTCGAGACTCTTCCGATACGAAGGTGATCCGAGTTGTTCATTCTTTATAGCCTACGACCAAACATCTATCCGTACCTCGAGACTCCTTTGATCCGGAGGTGATCCGAGTCGTTGGTTACTTACAGGCTAGGACCAACCATCTGTTCTTTCCTCGAGACTCCCGTGATCCGGAGGTGATCCGAGTTTTTGGTTCCATATTACCTAGGACTAACCATCCATCCTTTTCTCGAGACTCCTCTGATCCGGTGGTGATCCGAGTCGTTGGTTCCTTGTAGCCTAGGTCCAACCATCTACCCTTTTCTCGACACTCCCCTCATCCTCAGGTGATCCGAGTCGTTGGTTCTTTATAGCCTAGGACCAACCATCTAAACTTTCCTCGAGACACTACTGATCTGGAGGTGTTCCGAGTCGTTGGTTCCATATAGCCAAGGACCAACCACTAATCCTTTTCTCGAGACTCCTCTGATCCGGTGGTGATACGAGTTGTTGGTTCCTCATAGCCTTGGACCAACCATCTATCCTTTCCTTGAGACTCCTTTGATCCGAAGGTAATCCGAGTCGTTGGTTAATTATAGCCTAGGACTAACCATCTATCCTTTCCTTGAGAGTCCTCTGATCCGATGGTGATCCGACTTGTAGCCTTGGACCGACCATCTATCCGTTTCTCGAGACTCCTTTGATTCGGAGGTGATCCGAGTCGTTGGTTCCATATACCCTAGGACCAACCATATGTCCTTTTCTCAAGACTCCACTGATCCAGAGTTGATACGAGTCTGTAGTTCCTTATAGCCTTGTACCAACCATCTATCCTTTCCTCGAGACTCCTCCGATCTGGAGGTGATCCGAGCCCTTGGTTCCTCATAGCATAGGACCAACCACCTATCCCTTTCTCGAGACTCCTCCGATCCGGAGGTGATCTGAGTCGTTGGTTCCTTATTGCCTAGGACCAACCATCTATCCATTCCTCGAGACTCCTCCGATCCAGTGGTGATCCGAGTCGTTATTTCCATATAGCCGAGGACCAACCATCTATCCTTTCCTCGAGACCCCACTGATCCGAAGGTGATCCGAGTCGTTGGTTCCTTGTAGCCTAGGGCGAACCATCTATCCTTTCCTCGAGATCCTATGATCTAGAGGTGATCTGAGTCGTTGGTTCCTTTTAGCCTAGGACCAACTAACCATCCATCCATTTCTCGAGACTCCTCTGATCCGTAGGTGATCCGAGTGGTTGGCACCTTATAGCCTAGGACTGACCATCTACCCTTTTCTCGAGACTCCTCCGATCCGAAGGTGATCCAAGTCGTTGGTTCCGTACAGCCAAGGTCCAACCATCTATACATTTCTCTAGACTGCTCTAATCCGGAGGTGATCCGAGTTGTTGGGTCCTTACAACCTAGGACCAATGATCTATCCTTTTCTCGAGACTCCTCTGATCCGGTGGCGATCCGAATCGTTGTTTCCTCATAACCTAGGACCACCAATCTGTCCTTTCTCGAGACTCCTCTGATCTGGAGGTGATCCGAGTCGTTGGATCTTTGTAGCCTAGGACCAACCATCTATCCTTTCCTCGAGACTCCTCTGATCTGGAGGTGATCCGAGTTGTTGGTTCCTTATAGACTAGGACCAACCATCTATCCTTTTCTCGAGACTCCTCTGATCCGGAGGTGATCCGAGTTGTCGGTTCCTCATAGCCTTCGACCAACCATCTATCCTTTCCATGAGACTCCTCAGATCCGAAGGTGATCAGACTTGTAGCCTTGGACCGACCATCTATCCTTTTCTCGAAACTCCTTTGATCTGGAGGTGATCCGAGTCGTTGGTTCCATATAGCCTAGGACCAACCATCTGTCCTTTTCTCGAGACTCCACTGATCCGGAGGTAATCCGAGTCGTTGGTTCCTTGTAGCCTAGGTCCAACCATCTACCCTTTTCTCGACACTCCTCTCATCCTCAGGTGATCTGAGTCGTTGGTTCCTTATAGGCTAGGACAAACCATCTAACCTTTCCTCGAGACTCTACTCATCTGGAGGTGATCCGAGTCGTTGGTTCATTATAGCCTAGGACCAACCATCTATCCTTTTCTCGAGACTCTTCCGATACGAAGGTGATCCGAGTCGTTCATTCCTTATAGCCTACGACCAAACATCTATCCGTACCTCGAGACTCCTCTGATCAGGAGGTGATCCGAGTCGTTGGTTACTTACAGGCTAGGACCAACCATTTGTTCTTTCCTCGAGACTCCCGTGATTCGGAGTTGATCCGAGTTGTTGGTTCCTTATAACCTAGGACTAACCATCCATCCTTTTCTCGAGACTCCTCTGATCCGGAGGTGATCCGAGTCGTTGGTTCCTTGTAGCCTAGGTCCAACCATCTACCCGTTTCTCGACACTCCCCTCATCCGCAGGTGATCCGATTCGTTGGTTCCATATAGCCTAGGACCAACCATCTAACCTTTCCTCGAGACTCTACTGATCTGGAGGTCTTCCGAGTCGTTGGTTCCTTATAGTGAAGGACCAACCACCAATCCTTTTCTCGAGACTCCTCTGATCCTGTGGTGATCCGAGTTGTTGGTTCCTCATAGCCTTGGACCAACCATCTATCCTTTCCTTGAGACTCCTTTTATCCGAAGGTAATCCGAGTCGTTGGTTAATTATTGCCTAGGACCAACCATCTATCCTTTCCTTGAGACTCCTCTGATCCGATGGTGATCCGACTTGTAGCCTTGGACCGACCATCTATCCCTTTCTCGAGACTCCTTTGATCCGGAGGTGATCCGAGTCGTTGGTTCCATATACCCTAGGACCAACCATATGTCCTTTTCTCAAGACACCACTGATCCAGAGATGATCCGAGTCCGTAGTTCCTTATAGCCTTGGACCAACCATCTATCCTTTCCTCGAGACTCCTCCGATCTGGAGGTGATCCGAGACCTTGGTTCCTCATAGCATAGGACCAACCACCTATCCTTTTCTCGAGACTCCTCCGATCCGGAGGTGATCTGAGTCGTTGGTTCCTTATTGCCTAGGACCAATCATCTATCCATTCCTCGAGACTCCTCCGATCCAGTGGTGATCCGAGTCGTTATTTCTATATAGACGAGGACCAACCTTCTATCCTTTCCTCGAGACTCCACTGATCCGAAGGTGATCCGAGTTGTTGGTTCCTTGTAGCCTCGGGCGAACCATCTATCCTTTCCTCGAGATCCTCTGATCTAGAGGTGATCCGAGTCGTTGGTTCCTTTTTGCCTATGACCAACTAACCATCCATCCATTTCTCGAGACTCCTCTGATCTAGAGGTGATCCGAGTGGTTGGCACCTTATAGCCTAGGACCGACCATCTACCCTTTTCTCGAGACTCCTCCGATCCGAAGGTGATCCAAGTCGTTGGTTCCGTACAGCCTATTTCCAACCATCTATACTTTTCTCGAGACTCCTCTAATCCGGAGGTGATCCGAGTTGTTGGGTCCTTACAACCTAGGACCAATGATCTATCCTTTTCTCGAGACTCCTCTGATCCGGTGGCGATCCGAATCTTTGGTTCCTCATAACCTAGGACCATCAATCTGTCCTTTCTCGAGACTCCTCTGATCTGGAGGTGATCCGAGTCGTAGGTTCTTTGTAGCCTAGGACCAACCATCTATCCTTTCCTCGAGACTCCTCTGATATGGAGGTGATCCGAGTTGTTGGTTGCTTATAGGCTAGGACCAACCATCTAACCTTTTCTCCAGACTCCTCTGATCCGGAGGTGATCCGAGTTGTCGGTTCCTCATAGCTTTCGACCAACCATCTATCCTTTCCATGAGACTCCTCAGATCCGAAGGTGATCAGACTTGTAGCCTTGGACCGACCATCTATCCTTTTCTCAAAACTCCTTTGATCCGGAGGTGATCCGAGTCGTTGGTTCCATATAGCCTAGGACCAACCATCTGTCCTTTTCTCGCGACTCCACTGATCCGGAGGTAATCCGAGTCGTTGGTTCCTTGTAGCCTAGGTCCGACCATCTACCCTTTTCTCGACACTCCTCTCATCCTCAGGTGATCTGAGTCGTTGGTTCCTTATAGCCTAGGACAAA
>JAMKQA010005953.1:0-17530 GCA_024699735.1 Posidonia australis | reverse complement strand
TCGGAACAGTAACACCTGTCTAGGAAATAAAATTCATAAAATGTAAATAATTACAAAATGAATTTTACAGGTGTTACAAACACCGAATGCGAATGCAAAACATTAAGAATAAGAAAAAAGGGAGTAGTCACCTAGTCTATTCAAAATTAGAAGACGAGGAAAATCGGAAACAAAGGGAAAAATGCAATAGAACTGATGCAAGTATGCAAATGCGATGATTCGTATCAAATGGATGCGACACATACGTCATTGTGTACCAAAGAATAGGTAAGGACTCCGGTTATGCATGGGAAAAGTATTAGGCACCCTCATATGCCCGATGAGTTGGTCTTTCTTGGCTTTATCACTCACATATGTGGCTATGTAGGTATAAAAATGCCAAATAATGTATGCCCTTGGGCAAAGATGTGATACTTTGCAAATGGATGCATGCTCCTTAAAGTATGCCTAGATTCTAAATGCAAGATGCTATGCAAATGTGTGTTTAAAAAATGTCAGGAAAGTAGATTAGGATGCAAGAAGTCAAGACCAAGCAAGAAAATCATGCAAGATAGTGCTCAACGCTGCTGTTTGTGCTCTGGATTAGGGCAAAGTGCGCCATGTATTTGCACTAGGTAATTGTGCCTGCATATTGTGCCTAGTATTTGCAACCCAAGCACTCTATTTCAGACAACGAGCCTCATTACTCAAATTTCGGCAAAGGGATGAGGAAAACTGATCATGTTCAAGTAAGCATTGGAGAAGCAAGAGGGAATGCCAAGGAACACATAAGTGAAATAAAATTGAATCAAGGACACTTCCTTCATCTTCCCCACCTCCGCTACTTGCCGTTGGGTTCCATCAGCACTCACAAACATGGAATCTGACCGTGAGCTCTAGGAGCTCTCTACGACATTGATGGAGGATGGAGGAATTGAAAGGGAAGAAGAAAACAAGATACTGATGCAAATGAAAACGAAATGCAATGCAGTGCATGTTCACCGTCCTTTTTCGCCGTGTCACCCTACATCTTCACCGATGATGAGGCGACAAGCTTGTGGTGGAGAATTGATCAGTCATGAGCATGCATGGGGTGTTAGGGAAGAGAAGGGAGGTGGCAAATGTAGAGATGGTTGGTGGCATGGGCTTGATGGGAGTTGGCCACACATAAACTATGCACCCATCATTGATGTGCCGAGAATGCAAGCAATAACGGATGAGAGTGGACGAAAACGATTTGGAATAGTAACGAAGAAACACCACAGAGCATGAAAAGGCAAGGAATTGTGCAATTGAAAGGATGCTTACCTGTATGGAAGGCATTAGCTACCTCTCCTAAGACTAACAATTTGGTCTGGGACGGCGTGGCTCGAGCAATGGTGAAGGAGGCAAGGTTGCTACAGTGTTGTGGGTGCTTAAACGTGATCAAAGGAGGTTGCGCAGTTGTTTGGGTTATAATGTAGTGGGTGGAATGCTCTATGGGGCTGCATAGGTGCTCAACTATGGTATGGGTTGCCGATAGTGGTGAAACTCATTAGGGAGGATGTTGAGCACTGGTTCAGTGGCTATGAGAGGCTATGCAAGCTGGGAGGGATTCTTTATGTAGGTTGGTTATGGATTTATAAGGATGAGTAGTTGGTGGAGAGGCTTGGGAAGGCTAAGGCGCTATTGTGGTGGCCGGAGATGGTGGTGGTCGTGATGGCTAACGACAAGAGATGGCTGGGTAGGCTAGAGAGGCAACGATTGGGTTACCCAGCTAGAAAGAGAGAGAGACCCCATCTTCCTCATTTGTGGTTGTTTTTATAGAAGAGGGGGTGCATGGGGTTGGGTCCTTAGTTTATAGGATTTTGGATTAACGACTGAGATTAGATTAGTGAAGCCTGAAACAAGCCCCTAGGACACCATAGGTTCCCTAACCTGATAATCGTAACCAAGACAGAGTATGGGTAGGTGACTTGCACCGGCCTAGGTTCACTCCGCTCAATTGGTCAAATTAGATAGAGAACCCTAAGGAAATATAACCTTGCTATCAAGCAATTAGTTTCTATCGTATTTGTGGACAAAAAACAACCCTAGAAACCGTTAAAAAACCAAAATAATAATGGATAGGAATGTTATCAATTTTGTTATTATTTTTCGAATCACTACTACAAGCAATAAAAATCAACACAAATAGTAAAAAAAACAGAGTCTACAAGAAAAATGTACCGAAAAACATTTGTCGCCTATGTGACAGGCACTTGATCTCGTCGCCTATAGGTGTGGCGACGAGGTTAGTCGCCTCTTGTTACAGCAATTGGAACTCGTCTTCTTCCTCTCGTATGCATGGGTTGCCCTAGGGTTGTAGGTCTGGTTTCTTTTCTTTCCCTCTCTCTCTCATGCGCATGGGTGTGTAGGGTTTGGTCTCTCTCTCCTCCTTCCTTCTCTCTCTCTCTCGTTCTCTCTTTCTTGTATGGTGGACTGTATGACGTGGGTATGTTAATGCATGGGCTACCCCCCACTCTCTCTCATTCTCGTGCATCGGTTAGGGCTTGGATACGTGGGTTGGTGGACAACCAGAGGGAGAAGGGAAGGCTCGGGTCGGATGGCTTTCGGTTGGAGGGACTGATGGGTCTCTGGGTTTCAGTGTGGGAGGCCGTGTGTTGGGTCGCACGGAAAGGGGTTGGAGTTGGGTTCGGGGGTTGGTGGATGACTAGAGGAAGAGTAGAAGGCTCGGCTAGATGGCTTTCAGCTGGAGGGAGGAGGACGTAGGCTGCTATAGGTTTCTCTCCCCCTCACTCTCTCTTGTGCTTGGGTGTTGGACGTGGTGATGCGGTGGTTGGTTGGGTCCACAGGGAGGATCGAGGCTTAGAGTTTTATGTGGGTTTTAGACGTGGATGTTGGGTTTGGATGGATGGAAGACGAGAGGAGTAGTCGAAGATGCAGAGGAGGCAGTGGTTTGTGGGGAACGAACCCTTATCTCATGAGCAAGGGCTGGTGATCTCTAGTAGTTTCTCATATATGCATGCACGTCAGCGAAATAGAAAAAAACTAAACAAACACCATTGAAAACATACTAAAACACACTAAATAAGAGAGGAATGCTTAAGGGTTACATGATTCACATGATTACCTACGTGGTCGATGGACTTTGGTCCTTCCTGGCATGTAACCGACGATGGGCTTGCTAGACGTTACGACTGTGATGGTTGAGCCATGCAGGGACTGCTTGGGACGTGGTGAAGGCTGGTAGAAGGGAGGGGCTAGAGGAGATGGTGGACAACCAAAGAAGGGGGCTAAGTTGGGTTCTAACGTGAAAGAAGAACGACAGCTGCTTCCCTCTTCCTCTCTCTCCCGTTCCAACTTTCTTCTTCTTCTTTTTCTCCTCTTACGTGGGTGGTTTAAATAGGGTTAGGGTTTTATTGTGGGACATAGGATGTGTTTAGGTTTTAATGAGTGGTGGGGATCGACATTAGGGTTTTGGATAGATTTGCTTGGGTTTAGGGTTTTGGTTGAACTTATGGCATAGGCTTGTGTTTAAAAGGATAGGATCTAGGTTGGGCCTATGGTGTGGATAATATTTGGGTTTATTGTTCTTGGGTTTGTGTTATAGGTTTAGTTTGATTTTTAGTTTAGATTTACTTTCTCTTTTGAGAGTGATTTTGGTTTTATTCTTTTATGCTTAATTTTATCTTTTTAGGTTTAGATTTTATTTTATGCTTTTAGGTTCACTTTTGTTTTTAGTTTATTTTATCTTTATAGGTTTAAATTTTATTTTATTCTTTTAGGTTCACTTTTGTTTTCAGTTTATTTTATCTTTTTAGCTTTAGATTTTATTTTATTCATTTAGGTTCACTTTTGTTTTCAGTTTATTTTATCTTTTTAGGTATAGATTTTATTTTATTCTTTTAGGTTCACTTTTGTTTTCAGTTTATTTTATCATTTTAGATTTAGATTCTTATTTAATTCTTTTAGGTTCACTTTTGTTTTTAGGTTATTTTATCGTTTGGTTTTGGTTCTAGTTTATTTTTAGATTTAGGTTGGACTTTGGTTTTGGTGTTGTTTATTTTTAGGTTTAGGTTTGACTTTGGTTTTGGTGTTGTTTATTTTTGTGTGTGGTTTTTAGGACAGGTTTTGGCATTTTGGGCTTAACAGGTCAAGTTGGGACCACGACAACCAGAGCATGATCCAGTAGATCTATCACCAAGTGATCGCAAAATCGGGGTATCTACACAATGGATTATGTAAATAAAAAATGCACAAAATTGAAAGATACTCCCTTCACCCTCATACGCTGTAGAGTGGATGGAGGAAGTGGAGGTTTGACGGAACTTTGGAGGTGTGCTATGGCTTGGACAAGATAATCACTGGGATCTAGACTCCTACAGGGGAATTGAGATAGAGTGGGGCTATAGGTCTCTTTCTCAAGCTTTCCTAGGATTTCGACTGACTCCATAGGGTTTTGAAAGTACCACCCTTCAAACTCTTGACTTGGGGGGTCTATTTATAGAGTTTGGAAGCTCCAGATTTCGTCAAGGACGAATACAGGAGCAATGGTTAGGGTCAAACTCATTAAAAATGGAAGAAAATCAATATATATGCTCGTTGCCTAAGTAGCAGACGAGAGAATCCTTGTGTCGCCATCTAGATAGGTAACAAGGCTGGAGATTCCATTTTTAGCTGACATGGAGAATAAACACCAAAAAGGCAGTAATGTCTGCCACGTCAGCTAGTCGCCGACCATAGTTGCGTCGAGCAATTAAAAATGCATACTTTTTAAATTTAAGATTCCAAAATATCATCATGCAAATCTATTCGCAAAGAACAACCAAATCACTGATTTAAAATCATCTTCGTAATAGAAAGATTTCAAATAAATTCCAAATTCAATTTAAACTTAAAAAGATAAGTAAATCAAATTTGACAATTTAAATCTCCAATAAACACGAGAAAAATCAGTCAAAATCAATGATATATTAGATTAAAAATAGATTGACAATCATCTAAATATTTTGGATTTTATCTTTATTTTTAGGCATTATCTCTAATTGAATATAAGTTATAACATTAAAATGTGATAACTTATCATAAAAACCTCATTTTTGGTAAAATAAAGATAAGTAATCTTAATTATCAAGTTATCTGAATTTCAATAATATTCTTGAATTATTTAGCATTTATAAGGATTTATATGATATGCATATATATTTAAATGTTGGAAAATTATAGAAATTGTAATAATTATGGGAAAAATCATGATGATGTTTATAAATATCCCATATATCATAGTAAAGCTCGAAATGACAATTTACTTAGAGAGAAGAACTTAGGATGCTCGTCGCCTAAACATGTGGCGTCTAGACATCTCGTTGTCTAATCAGGCAGCGACAGGACATGTCGCCCGCTATATAGGCAATATCCTGTTCTCTTACGTTTTACTCCTTGTCTTGTATCTTATTTCACAAAGATCTATTAAAAGTCTAGAAAACTTCAGAAATTCCATGAAATCATAAAAACATCTTCTTTAAGTTTAAAATGCTCAAATCTGCTACTAATTTGAGCATGGCGGGAGTGTCACCTCTGTCACAACTGATGACTCTCACCGAAAACGTTCAAGGGATTCGAACCTGCCACTAGCTTGAGTGTGTTAGCTCTGCCACAATCAATGACCTTGAGACAAGTAAAATCATAAATGTTTTTAAAGAAGTCATAGAAAGATCTAGAAAATAGGTTATATATCCTTAGCCATGTGATTTGAGGCACCTCAAAGGTTCCCATCCTCGATGGACTTCAGAAAATGCGAAAATGGGATATCTACAGAAGTCACTTAGTTGTTCACTTCAGGTTCTTGGTAGTTTAGATACTTTAATTAGCCTTTTAATTATTTTATAAATTAAGTATTTAATTATGTTTGATTTAATTAAACTACTGAATCTTGAGGGTAATGATGCAAGTCATTACACCAACGATGTCTAAATACCTCTATAGCATCTAGAACACCCGACCACAACAACACGTAAAACCACAAAAGCAAGCACAGAGCCTTTACTCAAAACCATGGTCTACTCTAGACTAGAGCCTAATTTCTTGAATTAGGGCATAGCAAAAACAACACAATGCCACACAAGTACAACCACAAACTAACACCAACAGCATGTCGTGTTGCCCAACACCAACCAACAGACACTGACCACAAGTAGTCTACTGAAGCCCGATCAACGGTGCCTGCACTACCATGAACAACCACCTTGTTGACGAATTTACCCATCTCAACATCCCTCCACCTAAAGGATCCTCTAAAGGTTAATTATGCACCAAGAAAGCCTGCTCACCCTACACCTAGGCGAGTTGTCCTCCCTCGACCAACTAGGAACGTGGCCACATCCATTGGTCCTAACAATACGACCATCTGGCTTGTTGGCCCGCTACAAACAAAAAACTACAGAAAACTCTTTCCAAAACCCTTACAAATTGATGCATTTATTGTCCAAAACTCTTTTAGAAAACCATTTTGAAATCTTTTAAATAATATCTCAAAAACACCACAAAAAACTATGCCAAATGTGGCACAAAAACCACAAACCAAAACCTCAACTCAAAAACACAATCTTGACAGCTCTTTTGTCAAGCCTAGAAAGTCACACCTAGGGAGCGTCTGAGTTCTAGAGCATTACACTCAACCCATGACGACAACCCAAGAAAACACCCAAACACACCAAATAGGGAAACAAAGGCATCTTTTAGGCATAAAGTCTACCAAGAAGATACCACACAAGAGCCAAACTACGGTCTCAAAGTCCCATTAAACCTACAAGACCAAACACTAAACACCAAATATACTCAAAACTCTAAGTCCTAGTGCCAAAGTGTAAGACACTTAGTAGCTTACGTCTTACATGAGCCACAACCGACTTAGCATGAAACACCTAAATTGTGCCACTAAATATCCTATTTAGCACATCACACCAAAACCTAACTAACATCTAATCCTAGGGTTAAACATGAACCCTAATATTCATCTAAACCATTAAGGGTAAAGACTTAGTATTTCTAAGTCATGTAGTCCTTTATTCTAGACTATAGCCTAGTAGGATCTTACTAATTTATTTTAGGCAATTTCTAAATCATCTTTAATGATTTCTTAATTATTTATATCAATTATTAATTAATTAAACTAGGAGAAATACTAAAAATACATTCCTAGGTGTAAGACGTGCATTGTGTTGTGTCTTACGTTAGTCGCAACACAGTGTGCGTCTAACAGCCTAGAAAGCTTACCTTTATTAAAACTACCGTAGATAATCCAAAATCTTAATTATTTCATTATGGAGGATTAAAAAAAGATTAAACATCACGATAATCATGCATCCAACCTAATACTAAATTCCTAGTTCCATTTTAGTACATTTGACTTAAGCATGCATTATCATCATTGCCTGGGTTATATGACGCAAGGAACTGTGCATTTAACGTTAGACGTAGAGGGGCCTGTGTCTTATACCCTAGGGTTCCACTCTTAATTAAAACCCCCTAATTACTATCATGCAAGATCACACCTCACCCTAAGAATCATAATGGAAAAGCATCGGCATGATATCTACCGGATTCTACCCAAATCTAACTCTACACATTAAAATTCAACCCACACTTTACAAAAGACTACCTAGAGCGTAGGATGCTAGAGGTTGTGCATCCAATGTAAGATGCACCATCATCCATGCATGCAAATACATCCAAGGAAAACATCCACACACCCCCATGCATAAAAATAACTATCCATAAAGCAAACCAAAGTATATCTACTTGGGTGTGTACTTTGCACCTAGAGGTGAGCTAACACGATGAGCTCCATAGCTATCCAAAACTCTCCGCAAGCTCCTAGCCACACCATAAGTAACCTTCGGCCATCCACCATGCCTACAGTAGCCCATGTAGCAGCCACAACCTTGAGAATCAATGGGTGCACTGAAAAAAGGGAAGAGAAGGAGAAGGAAGTTAAACCCAAGAACCCAACCTTACCTCTTTCTCTCTCTCTCCCAAGGTCCCATGAGGCACCCTAGAACCACTGGAGACACCCTCACCAGCATAGGGAAGGAGAAGAGGAAAGAGGGGAGGAAATATCCCCAGAAAGCCACCGACATACTCCTTATAAAGGCTGTTGCAAAACTCAGAGTGTTATGCGTGACCGACCATGCATCTTGCACACGATGCATGCATGCACATGTTTAACAACAAGAGTTGCAAGTGTTAAACATAGACTTCAATGCGTCTAACATAAGACACGCCATATCTTGCGTCCAACACCCAAAAGGCTTGAAATCACCAATGCAAGTGTAGAATGCTATTGATTCTGCGTCTAACATTAAATTCAGCCTGTATAGCATCTAACACACCCAGATTCCATATTAAATATCTAATCTAAATGTTGTCTAAAAATCTAGGTCATTACATCTATAGACCAAAAGATCAAGAATAAGGTCAGGACCAAAAGGTCGAATAATTTAGCCAACAAACTAAAGATGAGTAATACCTCTTGAGGATTGAGAGCTAAAGGAGTAGGCTAAGGTCTCAGGAAGTTGTACTGGTACGACTAAGAGGTCAAAAAGTTCTTTAGGTGGTTAAGTGCAACAATCCCAAAGATGCTGAGAGGGTGAACCCTATGCGTATATTATCTTATGTGGACTTTTGAGGGTTTTTAAAGTATGAATCCAGGATGAGTAACTCTTACGTAAGGTAGCTTTGTTGTAGTAGTGTAGTGTGCTTTGGTAACTGCTTGTGACAAGTGTCAGTTGCTTAGACTTAAATCACACGACAAGTTTTGGATTGTGTGTGTGAGTATGTTTAATGTGGATTTATGGTAGTTTTAGACTTGATTTGATAGAGAGTGGTCATTTTAAATATGCATGCAAAGATTTTAAATAGACATGTGGCTTCAGTTTGGAGAAGAGAATGGTTTTGAAAGCATATTTAAAAGGATTTATGCTTGTTTAGTAATAGAAGATTGCCTTATTGTGGTTTTGTGGCATTAAGATAAGATGCATGTTTTTCGGAGGTTTTGGTGTTGTTTTGGGATGCATGCCTATATGAGTTGATGCATCGATGTTTCTATGATTGTTGTTTCTTGACAATAATATTTGAGATACCTATTTTAGTTGTGTTGGTTTGATGGCAGATTTTGAAATGAGAGATCTGGACTTTTCATTTTGAGAGGATGCATTGTTTTGGATACACGTCACATTTAGTGGGTGCATTGTTTTTTTTTATGATTTGGGATTTCAATGTACTTGGGCTTCCATGTGAGAGCACATATGTCAATTTTCAATGGTTTTGATTTGCATAAGTATTATACATGGGTTAAGTTGTTTTCCATGGTTTTATTCAGGATTTTTCTGTAATTTGTGTTCGTACCTCAATCCATAGGATTTTTGAGTTTGGCAGTGTTGGTTTAGGGGCGAGAGGATCCCATGTTGGCTGAACAAAGTACGTTGCTCTGTGTTTCACGTTTTTGTCGAGGCTAAACAGTAGTACAATGTGTCTAGTGTTTTTGAGTTTAGTTTTCTGATTTTATTTTGTGGAGTGTGTGTTGGGTGACCTTTTTGAGGGTCACTCACGTGTATTTGTAGTTTAATGTTTTACAGGTACAGATTGGTAGACAACAGGATTATTGATATACATAGAAGAAAGTTACTCAACCACACATCAAGGATTTTAGATAAACCTTTTGTCTTATATTCATTAATGTTGATTATAGTATTTTAAAATATGTATTTGAATTTAGATTCAGTGTTAATATTTGATTGTTGGAAAAAGAAATGTAGCTAGGTTATGTATGGTGACTAGAGTTGCTATAGATTTTGATGAAATGATATTTGCATTAACATAAAATGATATGATATATAAATATAAACTATTTGATAGTAAAAAACAAAAATAAAGTTGGGCATAAGTTTTTAATATACAAATCTTTTGGAAGAAGTCTTTAATAAAGTCCATTTTGCAATATTCTTATTGCAAAAGAGCTTTAGTAGAAATTAATGGAACATCAATATTTGAACATTATGGGAATGATAAACAACTATTCAAAAAAAAAAATCTATTTTAGAACATTGTAGATAGAATCTTCTTACGAAATGAAAAGAAGGAAGAGGAAGAATAAAAGAAAAGTGCATAAGAATGAAAAGAAAACAAACTACACAGTATTTTGATGTTTCTCTGACATGAAATTTAAATTTTCTACTACTATTTCAATTTTTTTTTTCTTTTCTTTGCATTGAAATGTTGTAATATGGTACAAGTTTCATCGTAAATGGTGATATAATTATATTAGTATTGTCCAAAATAAAAAAAATAAAAGTTGCTGACGCGAAAATGCCATGAGAATTGATACGTAGTATGTATAGGATTTCATGTAATATTTTACGTGTACAAACCTTCTTTTTTTTTTGTTATCGGTTTAGGTGAATTTTTTATGCATGTTTAAGGATTCGAATCTGAAATCTGTAACGAGTTTAAAGTTCTCTCAGTCACTGTGACAATGAGACATTGTCTGTGTACAAATCATTTCCCAGGTCTGTTTTGTTGGAAAGATGGTCTTGTTATTTTATGGATGATTTCCTCAAGAGTGATGTGATGTTAGTTATTTTATGGTGCTTGTTATTTCACTTGCATATTTTAGCATGAAGTCAGAGGCAGAGGGGTTAGACTTGCTTTCTTTAGTCATTGCTTGTGTGACTGACATTCAATAATAAGATAAGATGTAGTCACATCTTGAGGAGGAATTGGCATCAACATATAATAAGCAGCATTTCGCATTAACATCTGCTCCACATGCTTCCACGACTGCTAGTTGCGAAAGAAATATGGCTCTATCTTAAATGTTCGTGGAACCTAGATATAAAATATTGGTCTAGATGCTAAAGCAACATTAATACATTGAGCGGGCGTGTTCTTTACACTCTTGTTCTAATAACAACCTCCCACACGTGCGTATCCGTTTTTAGGGTAATCTAAAAACAAAAGGCAAAATTTTATGCAGAGGAATTGTAGGTTTTTAGCTTAATTTGATTTCATTAAATAATAATATTTTCGAAACTGATTTCATTAAATAATATTGAGAGAGCAATACGATATTTGGAGTACAGGGTTGATTTCTAGTAAACTTTAACTCTTACTATTTTTCTTATGGATGTGGTAGAACCTTGGTTGTGTATTTTGTAAGTACGAATTACGAATTAGGAATGGTTTGAACAAGCAGTTACCAAATATCATTTCAAATGTACAAGGATATAATTTTTTTGTAAGTGCCATCAATGGATTCTAACTATCTAGTTTTTTTCTTCCTGGATCTTGTCCTGAACTAGGATAATCTATTTTAATCAATAAGTAGAATCTTTAATCTTAATCATTCATCTTCATTTCAATAACTATCATTTAAATGACAATAATTTAAAAGAATTCAATTAAATAAGATAGTAGTTACGATAGTTACTTTTTCCATTAGATCCAAAATAAGATATAAATTCATTTGTTGAGAAATTAAGAATTCTATTTGTCTTAAGTAGGAACGAACCTTATCAGGAAATTAGTATACATACATACATACATACATACATACATACATATATATATATATATATATATATATAAAGAGAGAGAAAGAGAGTAATGATCAAGTAGAACTCTACCTTACTTAAGAAAAGTAGGACCCTTAATCTCAACCATCCATCTTTATCTTAGTAACTACCAATTTAATGACAATAATTTAAAAAAATTCTATTAAAAATATATATATATATATAGGAAACATACCTAATGCATATTACCTAAAACATCCCTTAGATGAGGCTTCTTCATATCCATTCCTTTCAATCAATCTTGATCATCAAAATGAATTAAAACTACAAATCAAATCAAATTACCACTAGTGATTTTAATTTACATTTGAATTCAAAAAAGAAATTAACTACAAACACCTCACAACCTCCTCAGTCTCTCAAGCACCCTATGACTCTCTCACTTTGATTTCCTCTCACAACTACTCTATCTCTCTCTCTCTCTCTCTCTCTCCTCTCTCTCACTTGCTCTCCTCTCTCTCTCTCTCTCTCTCTCTCTCTTTTAAGATTGGCAACAACATATATATTACATGGAAAATATATAACACTATCATATGAAAATAACACCATTCAATACCAATACTAAATAGTAATACATAAAATATAATAATACTAAATCTATTGATGCTTCTCATATAACTAAATTTAATAATATAGGAAAAAATAGCAATACTAAATTTGTTTGTGCTCCTATATAACTATATTTAGTAATATAGAAACAATAGTAGTATTAAATTTGTTATTGCTCCCTATATAATTACATTTAGCAATATAGAAAAAAATAGTAATACTAAATCTGTTGCTACTTCCTATATAACTAAATTTAATAATATGGGAAAAAATAATAATACTAAATCTATTAGTACTTCTTATATAATTAAATTTAATAACATGGAAAAAATAATAATACTAAATCTGTTGATACTACTAAATCTATCAACAACATTACAAAATATATTCATCATGTAACCTTAACACAAGTTGCAAAATTTCTGGGAATTTAAAATTCATCGTAAATTCCATAGGATGAACAAGTCAAAATAATGAATCCTCGTGTAAATTTTTAAATAAAATAACCTAAAATCACATGGGTAATGGTACTAGACGTGGATGATTATTAGATTTTTTTTTTAAAATTGCCAAATTGAATCTTGGCTAACAATGAGCAAATAAAAAAAAGGAGAGAAAACTAAAAAACCTAAAACCATCAATCTAAAAAGAATGATTTTATTATTGACTACAAGATCTTGATTTAATGGTAATAACTTCATCTGCCATTATTTTAACAAAATGAGGAAAGATGTATTAGAAGTCAATCCTACATATATATATATATATATTCATATATTATTGTGTTTACGTGTATGCTTTTATTATTGTGTTCTTTGTTTTTTGATTTACTGTTTGATTGTGGTTCACGCATATAGATGTGATTTTCCAAACAATTTGCATTAACTCTATCCTTGAATTATTTTTCCTTGATAAAAGTCCATGAAGTTGGTTTTGAGTTTGATCCAACGGTATTCATTGCTAATTCAATGGGGGGAGTTAAAAATAGTGAATTAGGTTTGAAAAGGCGTAAGGCTACTTGTGTCTATTTCCTTGTTATAGTGTCTACTCATATAAGAGTAAGAGTCTATTTGGTAGAACCTCAACTTTTAAATCTAAATGTAGAAATTATTATAATTTAATTTTTGAAAATGTAAAAAAATTATTATTTTAAAAACCACATGTTTCTGAAAAATTAGTAGTATTTGATAAAATTATTAAATTATTATAACTTCAGAAGAAAAATTATACATTCAAAAACTATTTAAAAAACTTTAACAAACAAATCTTAAATGCGTTAAAAAGGGACACATAAAATTCCACCACTAGTCTTTTCCCCTGATCCACCGAATCTCTGTCGTAACGAACTACTCGAAAAAAAACAAGGGGCAGTGGAGAAAATAAGATGTCCACATCTATGGATCATGCTCGTACGTATTCGATTCGGGCCGGAATTCAAATATTTTATTCTCGTCAACCACGAGGGGTCAACACAATCAATTGGATTGGGCATACCCCACCCAAAGCGCTTCGGCCGCAGCACGATGGATAAATCTAAAAGGGTTTAGATTCATTCGGTTGGGCTTACCCCACTCTAAAAGTGTTTAAGCCCAAATCATTGCTTTCCCCAAAACGCCGTTACCCGGAAATCCCCAGTGGCGTCGAAGAGGTGGAAGAAGCCGAGATACGAGCACAAAAGCATGATGACGCCAACGGCTCTGAGAATTCGGGGCGGCGATCTCCGGTGGTGGTGGGGAAGCATACGTCTCCGTCGCCTCCGGTGGTTCTCGTCTTCCTCGTCGTCAGCAACATCGGCTTCCTCTTCGTCCGGGGCGAGTGATTTCTTTGGTGACGGTGGGAATGGTGATGTTGATGCGCCTTTGCCCGTGCTCATTGTTGGAGCTGGCCCCGTCGGTCTTGTGATGGCCATGCTCCTCACCAAATTAGGTCTGATTCTTCTCTTTTATCAATACATGTTGTCCTAACATACATGTCGTTTGTTTCCTATGTGTTTTAGCTACTTGAACTACTTTTGCAGCTCATTTGAAGCTACAAATGTGTTATGCCTTTCAAGTTCCGACTAACTTATACAAACTATAGTTGAATTATCTCTGTGTAAATATCATCCGAGGAATTCTGTGTTAAACATGTTAAAACCGTGTTAATTCAATTCCAATCGTGTTAAATTGTGTTGTACCAAATTGTGCTGAAATAAAGTTATGTTAATTAAGCATGAATTACACAAACATTTTAAACGAATTAAAGCAGTTATTACTAACTTCTATCCTGTTGTTAGGTCATGTCTTGCTGTATCTGAGGTTGCCATGTCGGCCATAGATTCAAACTCTTATCATTGTTCACGAGTCACATCCAATTCTTCTTTTTTTTATGGAACTTCTTTTGGCGAATCATGATTGTACTAATTTTCCTTTTATTTATTCAACTATCTTATAAGACGTCTCTGGATTCTAAACCTAATGTGTAACAAGTTTTGCATATGTTCTAATATTAGATACTGCAGTATGAGTCATGAAATGTGAAACAAATTACTTAAAAAACTGGAAATACTAGTATCTTAACATCACATGGGCTTTATATGCATCAACATCTAATTCCGTTTGAGAATCTGTATCCTTTTGTTTATGTAAAACAAAGAAACGAAGGGACCTATGACTTTTTAAATTCAGTAAAACCCACAATATTATGGAAATTTCTGCTTCAGCTTCAAATTCCTTTTGATCACAAATGGTCATGTAAATCTTTAATAGATACCAGTTTCTAGTGTAATTTAAGAACTTTACTTT
The DNA here is from genome assembly GCA_024699735.1 of Posidonia australis. Lineage (NCBI taxonomy): Eukaryota > Viridiplantae > Streptophyta > Magnoliopsida > Alismatales > Posidoniaceae > Posidonia > Posidonia australis. Next base: position 2,607 of record JAMKQA010005953.1, on the reverse strand, counting down.
TTTATTTAAATAGTTATTTAAAATTAAAAATTGTCGAACATTCAATTGAACATCAATTGGTAATAAGTGGACACTTCCATAATTACCAATACGAGAGTAATCTTGTAGAATATTTTATAGGTGTGGTGGAGGACAAGAAAGTTGTTTGGCATTGATAACATGTTTAACATCCAACTCAAAATTAATTGATAGTGCATGAAAGGACTTATCATTATATATTGCTGGAATAGCCTTACATTGTAAAAAGTGAGAATAAGATTTGTAGTTATATATAAATAGATTTCTTCATTCATTGTCAATTGATTTTGAGTTAGATGTTCATATTTCAACATGGTATTAGTGCTTAAATTGACTCAAGTCTACACACATCTACCTACGTTCAAAAAAATACTTGTTGGACTTAAAAGAGGGCACACGTGAGGGAGAGTGTTAAAATAGTCCTACATTAGAAAAAATGAGGACAAGATTTGTAGTTATATATAGATAAATTCCTTTACTTATTGTTAATTGGTTTTGAATTAGATGTCTATATTTCAACATATACATTCTAAAACGATCCACAATCATCCAATTAAAAAATATTCATTTGACAAAGAACATATTGGATGCATTTTGCAAAAATAAGGTCTGAACTGTATGCTAATTGATGCGGAAGATGGGTTCACAGATAACCAAGGATAGAAGGGCCACTGTATGTACACAATTTAGGGCTGAGCATTCAATTCAAATTGGTAATGAGTGAAGAGACCTAGCAATGTATACAAATTTCAAAGAACAATTTATTTATTCAATGTAAGACTAATCATCTAAGAGAAAGTCATCTTGAATATTTGTACTCATTATGCAACATAAATTCTGTAGTACATGCTGATTGATGCACAAGATGATAGTCTTGAAGATATTAAAAAAAGATGTCTTTATGGTTTATGAAAGGGAGCAGGAGAGAGTAGGATAAACTTGCCATATTTTTTTTGTTTTAGTCACCATTGTTTGAGGCTCATAGCCCAAATCATCCATCATTTGGTACCAAGATTTCAATAGCTTAGCCTTCATAAAAGGGCTTACCTCATTGACTTTTATCACTAATTTTTCTTGTATCCATCACAGCAGTTATCTGTTGATTTATGAGTTTTTGTTTGCATTCTGTTTTCTTTTGTTCACCAATTTGTACAAATAGTTGTCGATGTGTCTATGTAAACATGCACTCAAGTTGAAATTTCTACTGCGATATTAAACACTTCCCTTTTATGTCTTGCAGGAGTTAGGTGTGCAGTTTTAGAGAAAAACATGACCTTTTCTCGACATCCTCAAGCACACTTCATTAATAATCGGTCGATGGAGGTTTTATCTTCTTGTCCTGTTTCTGATCCTGTTACTTGTGTTTTGCCACGATAATCTCAAATGATTCTTGAGCAATTCAGAATGGTACTTTTTTTAGAAGAACTCGAACAATGAATAAAATACATTGGAGGGCGTGAATGCTTATCAAGTTGATAAATGTGAAGAAGAAAAATAAAGAAAGAAATCGACATATAGAGTATCAAGAAAAATGTGAAAAATCTCCACTCAAAAGAGACTTTAAATGAATCCTTGCATTCTCACAAGTTTATGATTATTGCTTTTTTTTTCTTTTTATCATCTTTTAATTAAAATTTATCACCCTACTTGTTGAAATAATGTGCGATGAGTGAAATTCTTTAGCTTGACTACTTGAGAGTGCCAATTAACCAAATTGTAACCAATTGTGGTTTCAACCTTAAATTTTAAAACATCTAATGATTCTTTAAATCTATGTTTTAAAAGAAAATTTCCTGCAGCTGTTCCGCAAATTGGATGGCCTGGCTAAGGAGATAGAGAGGCTTCAGCCTCCGGTGAACTTGTGGAGGAAGTTTGTATATTGCACTTCTCTTTCGGGTCCTATTCTTGGGTCAGTTGATCACATGCAACCACAAGGTGGTATGTTGACCAATAAATATAGAAAGCTACACATTCATGGCTATTGAAATGATCTCATCAAGCATTTCAACTACATCGTCCTATACAGATTTTGAGAAGGTACTGAGCCCAATATCTGTTGCACACTACTCACAGTACAAATTGACAAGATTACTGCTTCTGAAGCTAGAAAATTTGGGATTGCATGTTTGCAATTCTGACAGTTTTGAAGACTTGAACCTTGACAACAAAGGGGAAAGGACTATATTAATGGGCCATGAGTGCATTTCTATTAATCCAACTTCCCAAGGTGTTACAGTAGAAGCTTCATTTGCTGGGGAGGGGAAAATGACAAAGAGAAATATCCATTGCTCCATCGTCATTGGTGCAGATGGTTCAAGAAGTACAGTGAGAAAACTGGTTGGCATAGACATGAAGGGGGAAAGAGATTTGCAAAAGCTTATAAGCTTGCATTTCGTAAGCAGAGATCTTGGGCAATATCTTCTGCAAGAAAGACCTGGAATGCTGTTCTTTATTTTTAATCCTGATGGAATTGGGGTTTTAGTTGCGCATGACCTCAACCAAGGAGAATTTGTATTGCAGGTATAATTCTGCTGCTTTTCATTTAAATCCTTTAGAGATGTATGCAAATGCAGAGTTGTGATATTTGTT
>JAMKQA010005952.1:0-11277 GCA_024699735.1 Posidonia australis | reverse complement strand
TCATGCCTTTCAGCTTGACTAATGCACCAATTGCTTTTATGGATCTAATGAATGAGATTTTCAACTCTTTTTTGGACCAGTTTGTTGTGATTTTTGTTGATGATGTGCTAGTCTACTCCCCTGATGTAGAGACTCATGCCTTGCACCTATGGGTAGTTTTGGATACTCTAAGGTGTCATCAGCTATATACCAAATTCTCCAAGTGTGAGTTTGACTGAGTGAAGTTATGTTCCTTGCCCATTTGATTTCTGGAGAAGATATCAAAGTTAACCCTACCAAGGTGGAAGTAGTGAGCAATTGGAAGCAACCTAGGAATGTGACTGAGATCAAGAGCTTCTTGGATCTGGTAGGCTACTATAGGAGGTTTATTAGAGATTTCTCCTCCATAGCCACACCTCTGATAGAGTTGACCAGGAAGGGAGTCCCATTTTATTGGGACCAGAATTGTGAGACAAGTTTCTAAGAGTTGAAGTCTCATCTGGTTTCTACGCTTGTTTTGACTCTACCATTCGAAAGTGCTGGCTTCACTATGTATAGTGATGCCAGTAGTGTTGGGTTGGGGTATGTTTTGATGTAGCATGGTAATGTTATAGCATATGCTTCGCATCAGCTAAAGGATCAGGAGAAGAACTATCCAACCCATGATTTGGAGATGGCTGCCATAGTTTTCACTCTCAAGCTCTTGCAGTACTATCTGTATTAGGAACAATTTGAGGTCTTCACCGTTTATCAAAGTTTGAAATATCTCTTCACACAGAGGGACCTCAACTTGAGGCAGCGTCGGTGGGTGGAGTATCTGAAGGACTATGATTTTAGTTTATCCTACCACCTTGGGAAGGCCAACGTGGTCACAAATACTCCAGCGTACGCACCTGGTGGCGAGCCTGATGATCAAAGAGTAGACCATGCTGGAGGATCTGGTGAGCTACAAGCCGAAGCAGCATGCTCGGGGAACTGTTGGTGCCTGGGTGGCCAACCTATCTGTTCGCCCCAAGTTGGTGGAGTTCATTGTCACCTATCAACTGCTACATCCATTTGTTCAAGCCGTGTTTGGGAAGTTGGAGGCTGGTGGAGAACCTCACTTATCAGTTGGGGCATATGGAGAGCTGAGATATGATATGCGTCTGTATGTACCCTAGCATGAGGAGGCCAAGCAAAGATTGCTCGATGAAGCACATCGATCCAAGTACACGATTCACCTTGAGAGTACAAAGATGTACCAGGACTTGATGCGGAATTTTTGGTGGCTCGACATGAAGAGGGATGTTGCTGACCATGTGGCAAGGTGTACAACATACTAGCTGGTCAAGATAGAGCACCAGAGACCTAAAGAAATCTTGTATCCATTGGATATCTCTATGTGGAAGTGGGAGCACATCTCTAGTTTGTGACTGGTTTGCTGCATACTAAGAGGAAGAACAACACCATGTGGGTGGTCGTGGATCGGTTAATCAAGTCTACTCACTTCTTGGCCATTCAAGTGAAACTTCCGATGCACCGATTGGCGAAGCTATATGTGTCTGAGGTGGTTCGGCTGCATGGTATTCCAGCGTCCATCATGTCTAACAGAGACACAAGGTTCACCTCAAGATTTTGGAGGACTCTGCAGAAGGCCTTTGGCACAGTGCTCAACTATAGCACAACATTTCATCCTCAGTCAAACGGTGAAACAAAGAGGACTATCTAGACACTAGAGGATATGCTCAAAGCATGTGCCCTGGACCTGCACGGGAGTTGGGAGGACCATCTAACGTTGATTGAATTCACCTACAACAATAGTTATCACTCGAGCATCAGGATGATGTCGTACGAAGCTTTGTATGGTAGGCCATGAAGATCACCGGTTTGCTGGAGTGATGAGGGTGAGCGTTAGTTGATTGGTCTTGAGCTTGTACAGCTATATGCAGACAAAGTGGAGTTGATCCGTAGTAGGCTGTTAGTTGCACAGAGTCAACAGAAGAGTTACGCCAACAGGAGGCGGAGACCGTTGGATGTTTTGGTGGGAGACTATGTGTTCCTGAAGGTGTCACCGACCGATGGTGTCATAAGGTTCAGGAAGCATGGAAAGCTGAGTCCTTGCTTTATTGGCCCATACCAGATTACCCAGAGGATCGGTGAGGTTGCTTACCGGCTGGATCTACCACCAGAGCTGTCATCCATGCACGACGTGTTCCATGTCTCCATGCTAAGGAAGTGTCTAGCTGATGCATCTCATGTGATTTCGATTCAGCTAGAGGGTCTCCAGGAAGATATGTCCTTTGTGGAGGATGTCGTCAAGATTGTTGACAACAAGGAGCAGGTGCTGTGGAACAAGGTGATTCCACTGGTTTTGGTGTGGTGGCGACATCATGGAACTGAGGAGGCCACGTGGAAGCACAAGGAAGCCATCCTAGCTAGTATCCGTATCTTTTCGCCTACAAGTGATTTTGAGGGCGAAATCTTCTTTTAAGGTGGTTAGGATGTAACACCCATAAATTCATTTTGTAATTATTTACATTTTAATGAATTTATTCTGGGCAGGTGTTACTGTCTCGAGGCCTCAGGAGTGGGCGACGTGTGAGGGAGCTCTAAGGAGGTTCCCTGAGGTCGAGAAAGCTCTAGAGTGGTCGCAGGTCACCAGTGGTTGCGGAAGTCAACCGGTGTTGGCTTTGGATCATTGGAGGATGTATTAAGATACGCATCACACCTCTTGTAATAAAAAACATGAAAGTGGTAGAAAAGCCTAGGATGCATGTAATCTAGGCTAAATTTAATGTCTTGAATTTATTGTGAATTTATGGTAAATTAATTGGCATTAATGGTGGTGGTTGCGTTTTGGGTCCTTTTGACCCCTATTGCTTTGTGATTTTATTGCATGAGATGTGGTTTATGAATTTTGATTTTGTTTGTATGGATTTGGAGTAGACTCGAGGGTCTACGACATATTTTTTATGTAGATTTTATTGTGATTGTTTGGCAGGTCTGTCCCTCACTCCCATTTGGGAGAAGAGTCGAATAGAGGTTTGGGGTCGTTTTCTGATTTCGCAGAAAACGACATACCAAACCATTTTGGTATGCTGTTTTTTTATCAGTTTTGGTCCTCTTGGCCCTAGTTTGATTGACTGAATCCCTTCAGTCTACTAATCCAAGCCCTAAGTGTTGATCGTGTGCCTAATTCAGCTGATCGATCCTTTTCAGTCAATTGAACCAGGGATTTTTGGGCGACCGATTTGGATTTCGGTCTATCATTTTGGTGCCCTGAGCCTAATTTGGTCGACCAAACTAATTCAGCGTGTCGAAGTAGGCCCCAGTTTCTTTTAAAAAAATGATTTCTAAGGGTTTTCCGAATTGGTTTATTTTGCCCATTTGAGATAGGATTGTGGGGCTTCAGTAGTGGTCATGTGGAACGCTTAATGCATCTGTTTGTAGAGATTTTGGAAGATTTTTCCAAAGATATAAAACGATTTTGAAAATGGTTTTCAAAGGAATGATATGGCCCATTTTGGAAATGATTTTCCTGATTTTCTATATGTGAACTGAGAGACCATAGGCCGTGCTGTCTGGACCAGGGGGTGTAACAACATTTGCTAGATGGTTGGGCGCATTACCCAAGTTGCGGTCAAGGGCCAAGATACCTAAGGTGGAGATTCGTCAGATCTTGGAGGTATGAGACTCCTTGACTATCGTTTCGTGGCTAGGTTTGTAGTCTACAGGTTAAGGTGTTTTATGACATGATGGAGAGATATAACACTCCTGCTGTCACAGTGAGCACTAAGGTTTGGGTGTTGTCGGGTGTGGTGATATGAGACTCCCTCCTAAGCACCGTGTGGAGGACGTCGTGAGGAGGCATATCCTATGGTAGCCAATGTGGGTGGGACCTGTGCCCCGTAACTGGTAGCGTCCTGAGAGACAGGACTGCCTTCCTAGGTGGGGTTGGCTTTGTGAGGGTTCTCCAGGTGGGAGAATTGCAGGATGGTATCGCTCCTGTACAGGGTAGTGCCACCGTGGCAGTGCAGTGCACCTTGGTGGCTACTTGTGGCCAGAGTTGGTTGCTTAACGCCGAGTTTTCTGACTCATTGTGTGTGGTTTTGGCCATTGAGGGTCTCGCTTGTGTTTTAAGCTGGTAGAACCTTTGCCTATTTGGTTTGGCTAGTGTAGGCCGTGTTTCTTGTGGTTTAAGCTGGTAGGGCTTTGTTTCGTGGTTTTCAGCCTGTTGGGCTTGAGTTGTTGGTTTTGGTGGATTTTGAGAAAATGATTGCGAAATGGTTTTAAAGGAAAATTATTATAGTTTTGTTTTCCACCATTTTTATGAGGTGCGTGCTGTGTGACTTTTGTCACTCACGCTATTTCTCGTGATTTTTAGGTTGTAGGTGCAGGCGAATATGTGGGTTTTGCATAATGCACATAGTTTAGAGTCTCATAATCGCACACACAAGTTCCTAGTTGTTTAGATATTACTGTTCAGCTTTAATTTCCTGTAATTTAATTTGTTTAAATTATTATAGAAATTGGAAGCGTTACACATCTAGACTGAATATTTAATAAGAAATCTAGGTGTGTTGGACATTATATGCATTGCGTCTAATGTTAGAAGCAGGAACAGTAGCGTCCTACACTTGCTTTGTTGATTTCTAATCTTTTGGGTGTTGGACGCAGGATATGGTGTGTCTTATGTTAAACGCATAGAAGCTTGCATTTAATACTTGTAGCTTTGGTCGTTGAACATGTGCATGCATGCATCCTACATGAGACACATGGTTGACCACATATAACACTCTGAGTTTTGTTGCTGCCTATATAAGTGGCTAGAGGTGTCTTTCCTGGGAAGATTTCATCCCTTCTTCCTCCCCCAAATCCCTGGCCTATGTGGGACATCCTTTAGTGATCTAGGATGTTTCGTGGGAGCTTGGGAGAGAGAGAAAGAGGTGAGTGATTGGGTTCTTGCGTGATAAGTTCTCTTCTCCTTCTTCTTCTTCACTCTTTCCCCTTGGTTGCACCATTGACCTCGGGTTGTGGCTACTGTAGAGGGGATTCGGTGGCATGGTGGAGGCTAGAGATTGTTCAGGGCGCGACTGGAAACTCATGGAAAGTGTTGAATCGCCGTGTTGGCTCGCTCCATGGGTGCAACGTACACACCCCAACAGATGTCTTTTAATTGCTTTTTGGTGGTCTTTTTATGCATGATGGTGTGTGGTTTCTCCCCATCTATCTATGGTGATGGTGTGAGCTTTGGGTGGAGTCTTGCATGCTTAGAAGGGAGATTCTAGTTGAACCTCCTAATGCTGGGCATTGGATGCATACCTGGTGCATCCAATGTTGGACGTGGGCTGAACCAAGCCACGTCTAACGAGTTTTATGCTGTTAATTTGGTATTTTTCCTTAAGAAGGATTTGGTTTCGATTAAGGGTTGCATGCAGTAGTTAATATGTGTATTCTTGTTCTGTTTTGATCTTTTTGTTAATCAGAATAGATGCATGCTAGGTTGGTTTGGGTTTTGGTCTACAATCTGGGCTCTAGGTTGTTAAATGTAGCCTAGGCTGCGTTTAACGTTGAACGCTGGGTGTCCAGCATTTAATGTCCCAGACTATTTTGCATGCTTAATTAGAAGAATTTAAATGGATATTAGGAGTTATTAATAGCTTGCATGTAATGTTAATGATGTTAGTTAGCTATGTATTGGATCCCTTAATGAAATGACTAGAGATTAGATTAGAGTTAGGGTGGTTTTAGTAGAGGATTTAGGACGAAGGTGTTGAACGCAACCTTGGCTACGTTCAATGTTGAACACAGGCTACCTTGTGTCCAACACCTGGGAGGGTATTTTTAGTATTTTCCATAGCTTAATCAATTAATAATGAATATAAATGATTAGGGGAATCATTAGATATGATTTAGGGATTGCCTAAAATAAATTAGCAAGATCTTTCTGCATATTAATTAGGATAAAAGACCATATGACTTATAAATAGTAAGTCTTTCTCCTTAATGGCTTAGATGGATATTAGGGTTCATATTTGACCCTAGGATTAGATGTTGGGGTTTGTTTTGGTATGGTGCATAGAATAATGTATTCAATAGCATTGTTTAAATGTTCAACACCGAGCTAGTTGTGGTTTATGAGAGACACACTGTGACAACCCCCAAGTCACTACCACTAAACCTAGCTACAAATTTCTATTTAATTATCTGTTTTATCTTTATTATTAACCAACAATTACACTAATAATGCAGCTAAGGCTAAGTACTCTTAACAGTAAAATAAAACTACTAAACAACAAAAATAAAACTAAACTAACACTCACCTAGATCCCTGATGTGTGGTGGCGTGACTCCTCCTATATGTACTAGCAACTAACAGCCATTATCCTCCTCGTGCCAAAACACAAAACAAAGCACACGTGAGTGACCACTCAACGGTCACCCAGCACGCACCCCACCTACAACTCGACAACCTATGCTGAGGGCAACCAAGTACAGGCATCACACATAGATGTCGCCAAACCAAAAGAGCAATCTACAGACGCCCAGCACACAAGCACTAGCATCCCTCTCGAACGCCGTAACACCAAACCAAGCAGTCTACCACCACCCGACAAGCCACAAAATCACAAAACCATGCCTTTAAAACCATTCTTTTCTTTTCCCTTTCAAAACCATGTGTGTGCACTTTTAAAACCTTTTATACATGCCCGAGAAGGCTACTCTTGCCATCTCAAGCCCAAAACCACACCAAAGTGCAACTACAGAGACTCTACTCTGTACAACATGATCCCCTCTGGACCCAAACATAACACCAAGCCACGAAGCCACTACTCTCAAAACAACGGAGCCACCACTCCCAAAACACTACGCCTCAACAAGCACCAAAGCCACACCCTCCTCTAGGCCCAAAGCCTGATTTCCTGAACCAAGACTCCATACAAACACAAGCACAAACAGTGTGTCGAACTGCCCCGTGCCAAGTAGACAACACTGACCATAAGTAGTCCATCGAGGAGCGACCACACATCTACACTACCATGGTGAAGCTACCCTGTGCAGGAGTGATCACCGTCCTACGATTCTCTCACCTAAAGAACCCTCAACAAAGCCAAATACTCTTGGGAAGGCAATTCTGTCTCTCAGGATGGTACCAACCATAGGGGGCACGTCCCACCTGCATTAGCCACCACAGGGTACGCCTCCTCACAGCGCCCTCCACACGGTGCTCAAGAAGGAGTCTCATACCTCCACACCCGACAACACCTGAGCCTCTGTGCTCACAACGACAGCAAGAGTATCATACCTCCCCGTCATGCAACGAAACACCTCAACCCATGAACCTCAACTTCGATCCTGTGAACGACAATCAAGGACTGTCATACCTCCAAGACCCGACAAACACCTGCCTCAGTCTGTTGGTCCTCAGTGCAAACAAAAAGCACCGGAAAACTCTTTCCAAAACCATTTTCAAATCTGTACTCTTCTCTTTCCAAAACTCTCTTTTTGGAAAACCATTTCAAAAACCATTAAATATCTTTTAAAACTCAAGAAACATTGTGCCCAACAGCGGCACAGAAACCAAAGGCCGAGAAACCACAAAAAAAACACAACCTTAGCAGCTCTCCTGTCAGGCTCAGGCAAAAGCACCTTGGGAGCATCTAGGTTCACGAGTACCATGCTCAACCCACAACCACAACCTAAGAAAACACCAACAAAAATGTCCTTTGAGTGTCAAACCCACCCAAAAGACACCATAGCAAAGCAAACACAACCAGAACTATACGCTTTGGCACCAAGTGTAAGACACTTACTTGCTCATGTCCCTCGAAAACACAGCTAGGTCAACTCAAACTCCTACAACAGTGCCACTAAATACTCCATTCAATGCACCACACGCAAAACCATACAAACCCTAGACCTAGGGATACTATCTGTGACCATGCCGACCCGAGGAGGTCCCCAGCGTAGAGCCGCGCCAGATGGAAGGAGATCACAGCCATGCCAAGATAGTGAGGGCGCAAAGAAAGATAAAAGAAAAAGAAAAGCAGAGTCGCCAGTTCTGTGACCATGTCGACCCGAGGAGGTCCCGACGCGGAGCCGCGCTAAGGGGAAGGAGATCACAGCCATGCCAAGATGGCGAAGGCGCAAGGAAAGATAAAAGAAAAAAAAAAGAGGAGTCGCCACCTAGTCATTTAAGGGAAAGACGAGGAAAACCACAAAAAAGATTAGAAGCATGAGGTGCAAATGTGAAGGTTGGACGTCTACTAACCAGAGGATGGGTAAGGATTCCTATTACGCACGAGGACGGTGTTAGGCACCCTCGTATGCCCGATAAACTCGATCTTTATAGTCTAGATTGCTTGCTAAAGGCTATATGGATGTCTACTAAACCTGAATCATGCTCTAATCATGCTAATATATATGCCATGACAAGACTAGATGGATGTGCAATACAGTGTGAGAAAACTGCGAAGAAATCCACATGAATTGACAAAATCGCAAAAAATCACATGAAATGACGAGGTTTTGTTAAAGAACACTTCTGAAAAACATAATGATATCAAAAAGATGACAAGCCAAGTCAACCTGAGTCCTTGGAATCATGAAAAAGTCGTGAAAATCAAAAAGGGGAAAATAATCCGTGGTAGGGACAAATGTCGGCATTCAGGCCTGTTAATGTATGCCCTCGGGCGATGAAATCCAAATCAAATCAAAAAATCTGAAATGTAGGGTTAAAGTAAATCAAATTAGACATTGGATAAGAAATTCTAAAGACAAAGTGAAGAAAGAAACCCACGAAGGAAAGGCATGAGATGCCGGCTCGCTAAATGCAAATATGAGAAAAAAGGATATGAAATGCATGGATAAGTGCCTAAATATGCAAAAACTCTAAATAATGACTTAGACATGGACTATGCCAAACTGAGTGCAAAGATTGAGATGCATGCTCATGAATTGGAGGCAGAGGGGCAATTTGGTCATTTCTCTGGCCATATATGATAAATGCTAGCATGGGAGTGATGCATGGCCTAGAATGTGTCAAAATATGTGCCAAGTGTCTAGAAGATGTTATTTGCAAGAAACATGGAGGATAAAATCAACAAAATGATGTAAACACAATAAAGGACAAACATAAAGGCCAAAATGCAAAATTCACAGAGAGGAATGAGAAACTAGATGAAAAACACATTCATGACCCCTATTCTAACATGCAAATGATGGGTCCAATGTCAATGTGGTACAGGGATGTGAAAGTTGCACTTGATAATTTCATGAAAGTTCAGGGTCTAAAGTGCAAAATTCATACATAAGTGCAAATGTGACCAAAATGTAAGGCTAAACATCAAATCTCAGTGAAAACATAATTTTTAAATGGAATCAATGATTAAATGCAAAAACATGAAATGCAATGAGTGAAAAATGTCCTAAAACATGCAAGAAAACATTTAAAACCCTAAATGATGGATTTAGAAATAATCTAAGGGCCTATATGCAAGTTGTATGTGCTTAGGAATGGTTTAAAGTAAATCCAGGGACTTTTATGCAAAATTTCAAGGTCTGATTGTGATAAAAATTGGGCTTTTATAATAGTCAGTGCAATTATGATGTTTCTTGAGGTCTAGAATGCAAAATACACAAAGAAAACTCATTTTTTAAAGTTCTGAGGGCTTAATGCAAAAGTCCAGGACCAAACTGTAAAGAAAAAATCTACTTTAATGTCAGTCAGTGTGATTTTAAAATATTTTAGGGCTCAGAATGTCAATTTCACTAAGAAAACTTATTTCAGAAACATTCAAGGGCTAAACGTAAATGTTCTGGACCTAAATGTAAAGAAACTATGTACCACGGACCTAGATGTAATAAAAACATGCATTAATATGTTAAGAATTAAAAGATGAACTATTCAGGGGGTCACATGCAAAATTCACATAGAAAAATAAAGAAATAAAAAGTATTTTAAAACTACAGGGATTGAAATGAAAATTTATGGACCCATATGCAATAAAAAGGACCTAAATGTAATAAAATAAGGACTTAAAAGTAATAATCCAAAATTAAAGAAACTTGGCCTAAAAAGACTCTTTCGAAGATCGCCGGAGGATCTCCGGCGATCTCTCCGGCGAGCTCCTAGAGGCGGTCCGACGGTCGGAGGGGTGCGCGCTAGGTTGAGGAAGCACCATGAAGTCACGACGGACCTCCTCGAGTGGTGGGGTGCGGCTGGGGAGGCCCGAGGCCTCCCCCCCACCTCGAGCTCCTGCGATGGGCTTCTGTCGGCGCTGGAGAAGACAACGACATGGCTGGAGGCGGTCCTAAGGCTGAAGCGGCACGTCGGAGGCTCAGGGAGCACTGTGGGGACACGGCAAGGCTAGGAGGACGCTCGGCGAAGCCCGAGGAGGTCTAGAGGCCTTCTCCCACCTCCGTCTCCGTCGACGAGGACAGTGGAGAGGTCAGGTCACTGCGGAGGCTCTGGCAGGCGGTGGAGCGGCTCGGCGGGCTCGTTGGGGATGCGCAGAGGCTCCTGGATCGTCGACGCAGAGTGTGGTGGACTCGTGCATGTTGGGGTGTCCTCAATGGTGTGCAGCAGCGGCGGTGGCGTCGACGGCGACGCGGGCTACGGAGGCTTCTCCTGAGAAGGGGGTGGCACTGAGGAGGAGAAGAGGAGAGGAGAAGAGAAGGAGAGGAGAAGAGAAGGAGAGGAGGAGAGGAGGGAAGGCCCCCTGGGGCCTTTCTCGCAAGTCGCCGATGGTGGTGAACCCACCACCGAAAAGAGGTTCGACGGCGTGCGGGGAGCCTGGCTCTACCATGGCACTGCCCAGAAACCTAAAAAATCTAAGGGGGCATGCTCTGGATTGAAGAGGGAGGGAAGAAAAGTACCTGAATGGTTGTTCCCACAAGCTTCGGCGGTAGGTCAACGGCGAGGACTCCTCCGACGTCGCTCTTTATTGGGGAGAAGAGGCTGCCTGTGGGCTTGAGGAATTGGGATTGGATGGCTTCGCGAGTTGGTGGTTAATGGAAAAAAATTCTGGATTGCTTGAAGGGGATGAATCAAGCTCTAAAGGTCTGAAAGTCTTTTCTCTTTGTCGACGGCCAGTCCTTTATACTCCGTCGAGGCTTTTCTCCGTCGTTGATCCTCCTCCCTTCAGCGAATGAACGCCGTTGGATCAGGCATGAGCTGGAGGAGGTTGGCCAAAGATCACGGAGGCTGAGATCTGCTCCGGATTCCTTGGGATTGCTCATCGGAGTTCTCGTCGGAAAAATAGGGTCACCGAAATTATTTTTGACATTTCTAAAGTTTGAAATTGAATTCTTAAACGA
>JAMKQA010005951.1:0-13741 GCA_024699735.1 Posidonia australis | reverse complement strand
AATTATTTTAGGGGTTTCTTAGGGTTTTGGATTTTAATTAGAGTTTTGAGTTTAAATTAGGGTTTTTGGGTTTTAATTAAGGGTTTTTAGTTTAATTAGGGTTTTTAGTTTAATTAGGGTTTTAGCTTAATTAAGTGACTTTAAATTAGGGTTTTTAGGGTTTCGAGATTAATTTAGGTTTTTCCCTTGAATTTAAATGGATTAAAGTGGTTTAAATGGATTTTATTTAATTTTGATTTTAATTAAGATTTTCACTTGATTAATTTGGATTTTAAGTGGATTGAAGTGGATTTTGTTTAATTTTGGTTTTAATTAAGGTTCTCACTTGATTAATTTGGATTTTAAATGAATTTAAATGGATTTTATTTAATTTTGGTTTTAATTAGGGTTTTCACTTGATTAATTAGGATTTTAACTGGATTTAAGTGGATTTTATTAGATTTTGACTTTAATTAGGGTTTTCACTTGATTAATTAGAGTTTTAAATGAGTTTTGTTTGGTTTTGATTCTTAAATATTGGTTTTGCTTTGATTAGGTTAGAGTGGGTTTGTGTGGGCTTAAGTGGGCTTGAGGGTTTAGGGTTTTGGTTGAGTTAGGGTTTAGGTGTGGTGGTTGCAACAAGAGTATCTTTCCAAAGGAGCCTGTTGTCAAGTGACTGCAAAATCAGGTGTCTACAGATACCCCTCCCTAAGCGAGGTCAAGGGAATCGAGTCTGATGCTCAGGGTTGGCATGACACCCCCCTTGAGTCTACGGGAGAGTGATACTTGCTGTGATGCCGTGAATCATTTATTCAGTGGATGCACTGAAAAGTCATGACCCGTGGCCCATGCATGATGCTGATGCAAGGGCTGACCCTGATGTTGTGTGATGCATGAGGGCGATGTTGATGCAAAGGAGGATGCTAGTGACGAGCAGGTAGCCTGTCAGCTCACAGAGGGGAGTGCGAGGGATTTCCCGACTCGTACCACGGGATGCTTGGACAAAACTGCTGGGCTCGTCGCACGACAGGGGGAAACTAGGTGAATGACAGACCTATCGACTCGAAAGAATGCATGGCAAGATATCGGACTTACCGATCGAGGATAGACTGATGATGGATGTCAACCAAATAGTTTGGGGGTATCAGCTCGCTCCTGACAATGTGACGGTCGTCAACCAGATAATTCGGGGTATCAACCTGCTCCTGACAATGTGACGGTCGTCAACCGGATAGTTTGGGGTATCAGCCCGAGGAGATGGGAGGTGTGGCAAGGACTACGGGCTTGCCGACCAAAAAGTGACTGATGGCAGAAGTCGTCTGGGTAGTTTAGGATACCAACCCAAGGAAAGGGACACTAGGTAAGACTACCAGGCTTGCAAACTGAGGGACAAAGTATGATAAGTTGACAGACCTGTCGACCAGATAGTTTGGGTTATCAGCCCAAAGTGACTGATGACGGAATTCGTCCAAGTAGTTTAGGATACCAGCCCAATGGAAGGAGGAAGATAGTTTGCTTTGATTCCGTCTGTTTGGAGCGGAATTCAAAAACAAAGGGGTGGAACCGAGATTCGCGTGTCCAGATCGAGTCTGGGATAGGACCATCTAGACTCCGTCCAGTTGTCTAGAAGAAAATGGAAAAGGATCGCCTTGAATCCGTCTGTCAGGATCGGAATTCACAGGCAAAAAGGTGGCACCAAGATTCGTCCATCTGGATCGAATCTGGGATGGGACCATCTAGACTCCATCCAGTAGGCTAGAATAAAATGGAAAAAGAATAGCCTTGATTCCATCTGTCAGGAACAAAATTCACAAGCAAGATGTGGCACCGAGATTCGTCCGTCCGGATCGAATCTGGGATGGGACCATCTAGACTCCGTCGGATAGCCTAGAAGAAAATGGAAAAGGGGGCCTTGAATTCATCTATCAGGATCAAAATTCATATGTAAATGGGTGGCACTAAGATACATCCGTTCGGATTGAATCTAGGATGGGACCATCTAGACTCCGTCCGGTAGCCTAGAAGAAAATGGAAAAGGGGTGGCCATGAATCCGTCTGTCAGGATAGGAATTCACAGGCAAAAGGGTGGCATCGAGATTCATCTGTCCAAATTGAATCTGGGATGGGACCATCTAGACTCCGTATGGTAGTCTAGAAGAATGGAAAAGGGTAGCCTCGATTCCATCTGTCAGGACCAGAATTCAAAGGCAAAAGGGTCGGACCAAGATTCATCCGTCCAGATCAAACCTGGGATGGGACCATCTAGACTCCGTCCGGTAGTCTAGAAGAAGATGGAAAAGGATAGTCTCGATTCCGCCTATTAGGATCGGAATTCAAAGGCAAGAGGTGGCACCGAGATTCGTCCGTCTGGATCGAACCTGGGATGGGACCATCTACACTCCGTCTAGTAGTCTAGAAGAAGATGGAAAAGTGGCCTTGAATCCGTCTGTCAGGATTGGAATTCAAAGGCAAAGGAGTGGCACCGAGATTCGTCCGTCCGGATCGAACCTGGGATGGGACCATCTAGACTCCATTCGGTAGTCTAGAAGAAGATGGAAAAGGTGGCCTTGAATCCATCTGTCAAGATCGGAATTCAAAGGAAGAGAGTGGCACCAAGATTCGTCCATTCGGATTGAACCTGGGATGGGACCATCTAGACTTTGTCCGGCAGTCTAGAAGAAGATGAAAAAGTGGCCTTGAATCCGTCTGTCTCGGTACATCTTCATACTCTTAGGATGAATAGTGTACCTAGACCAATGCGCTTCATCCAACAATCTCTACCTGGCCTCCTCATGCTAGGGCACATACAGACGCATATCATACCTCAGCTCCTCATATGCCCCAATAGAGAAATGAGACTCTCCACCAGCCTCCAGCTTCTCAAACACAGCTTGAACAAACGGATCTAACTGCTGACAGGCGACAATAAACTCTATCAGCTTAGGATGAACAGACAGGTTAGCCACCTAGACACCAACCATCCCTCGAGCTTGCCGCTTTAGCCTGCAGCTCACAAGATCCTCCAGCATGGTCCACTCCTTGACCATCAAGCTCGCCATCACGTGTGTACGCTGACTCAAGGCATCGAGGACCACGTTGGCCTTGCCAGGGTGGTAGGACAAGCTAAAATCATAGTCCTTCAGATACTCCACCCAACGGCGTTGCCTTAGATTGAGGTCCCTCTGCGTGAAAATATACTTCAAGCTCTGATGATCGGTGAAGACCTCAAACTGCTCCCCATAGAGACAGTATCACCAGAGCTTGAGAGCGAACACTATGACAGCTATCTCCAAATCGTGGGTCGGGTAGTTCTTCTCATTGTCCTTCAGCTAGCGCGAAGCATATGCAATAACATTGCCATGCTGCATTAGAACACACCCCAACCCAATACCACTGGCGTCACTATACACAGTGAAGCCACCACTTCCAGAAGGTAGAGTCAACATTGGGGTAGAAACTAGACGAGACTTCAGCTCTTGGAAACTCGCCTCACAATTCTGATCCCAACAGAACGGAACCTCCTTCCTGGTCAACTCTGTCAGAGGCGCGGCTATAATGGAGAAATCCCTGATAAACCTCTTGTAATAGCCTGCCAGACCCAAGAAACTCCTGATCTCCGATACAGTCCTAGGTCGTTCCCAACTACTCACCGCCTCGACCTTGGCTAGATCCACTCTAATGCCTTCTCCAGAAAGCAAATGGCCAAGGAACATGACTTCGCTCAGCTAGAACTCACAGTTGGAGAATTTGACGTACAACTAATGATGCCTCAGAGTATCCAAAACCGCCCTCAGGTGCAAGGCATGAGTCTCAACATCCAGGGAGTAGACCAGCACATCATCAACAAAAACCACAACAAACTGGTCCAGAAAAGGACTGAAAATCTTGTTCATCATATCCATAAATGCAGTCGGTGCATTAGTCAAGCCGAAAGGCATGACCGTGAACTCGTAATGCCCGTACCGCGTCCGAAAAGCAGTCTTTTGAATGTTTGAGTCTCGTATCCTCAACTGATGATACCCTGACCTTAGATCAATCTTCGAGAACACGAATGCAAATTGTAACTGGTCGAACAGGTCATCAATGTGGGGCAAGGGATACTTGTTCTTCACCATGATCTGATTCATCATCCGATAATCTATACACAGTCGGAGCAAATCATCCTTCTTACAGACGAACAAGATAGGAGCTCTCCATGGAGACACACTCGGCCTGATGAATCCCTTGTCCAGCAAATCCTGCAATTGAGTCTTATGCTCTCGCAACTCTGCTGGTGCCATGCGATAGGGAGGCTTCGACACAGCACCAGAAGTAGGGATCAGATCAATCGAGAACTCTACTTCCCTGTGAGATGGCATACTAGGCAAATCGTCAAGGAAAACGTTGGGATATTCACAAACCACAGAGATGTTGTGAACACCCAACTCAGGAGAAATAGAGGTAACTATACTGGCTAGATACCCCATGCAACCCCTGACCAAAGACTTATAAGCCTTCATAGCTAAAATGATAAGCTTAGGCTCACCCTGACACCCACCTTGCACAAAGAAAGACCCATCCTTAGGAGACCTAAAATAAACTCTCCTCCAAGCATAGTCGATTAAAGCGAACTGTTGCGCCAACCAATCCATGTCGAGTATCACATCGTACTCCTACATGTCCATCATGATCAGGCTAGCGTCGAACTCTCTGTTGTTCAACGTCAAGTCGACAGACTGCAGATACCTCCATGTCAAATTGTACTCCCTCAGCGGCGTCACCACGCTGAGATGAAAGGCTAGTCTAGCTAATCTCTCTCCCAACTCCGCTGCAAAAGACTTAGAGATAAAGGAGAAAGAACTCTTTGATTCAAACAATACTTTAGCCATCCGACTAGCCACAATAAAAAAAACCTGATGGTCAAACAAAACAGCACCACCTCTATACAATTAGGCAGATGTCCAAATTACAAGGAGATTACAACAATCACAGAACATTACAAAACCAACTAATCAGACCCATCCTTAGGAGACCCAAAATAAACTCTCCTCCAAGCACAGTCGATCAAAGTGGACTACTGCGCCAACCAATCCATGTCAAGTATCACATCATACTCCTGCATGTCCATCAGGATCAGGCTAGTGTCGAACTCTCTGCCATTCAACGTCGAGTCGACAAACCGTAGATACTTCCATGTCAAACTGTGCTCCCCTAGCAGTGTCACCATACTAAGATGAAAGGCTAGTCTAGCTAATCTCTCTCCTAACTCTACCGCAAAAGACTTAGAGATAAAGGAGAAAGAACTCCCTAAGTCAAACAACACTTTAGCCATCCGGCTAGCCACAATAAAAGAACCTGATGGTCAAACAAAACAGCACCACATCCATACAATCAAGCAGATGTCCAGATTACAAGGAGATTACAACAATCATAGAGGGTTACAAAACCAACTAATCATCATTACCCTCAACTACATCTTCCGAAGACCCAACGCTTGGAGCTGCAATGGTGAACACTCGTCCCTTAGTCGGCTACTATGGCACGCTTCTTGCCTTCTTAGGCAGTTTCGGACAGGATCTTTGAACATGTCCCGCCTTCCCACAATTATAGCACACCACTAGGGCTGGAGTTCGCCGAGGATGAGGACAAATGTAGCAATATGGCCCACCTGACCACAGTTGAAGCACTGGTTCCCACCGGAAGCACTAGACCCTTTCTGATTGAAGCCAGCTCAACTACTCCCAACAAAACTCCACTGGCCTACAGAGGAAACACTGGACCTCCCCTTATGCTTCTTCTCAGGGCTACCTGAACTACTGTCACTTGGAGGACTTGAGAAAGAGAATCGGGAAGTAAAAGAAGACTTATCCTTCCCTTTGGGATGACTCTCCATATACTTTTGATGCTCAGCCTCGAAGTGATAAGCCATCCCAACCTTGTCCTCCACAATCTAGTACCGACAGCCCATCACCTTCACCCATAACCCTTGGTTCAAGCTATCCAGAAACCTCTGCGCTCGCTCATCCTCAGACTTATGGGCAGGAGCAAAATTTTCTAGCTGGGCGAACTTAGTCTCATACTCGAGCATTGACATCGTGCCCTGGTCCAAACTCCGAAAATCTGCATGAAGCTGCTCCTTCACATAAGCGAGAAAATACTTGTCATAGAAGGTCACCTTGAAATCCTTCCACTGGATGCTAACAATGACTGAGTCTGCGAACTTCAGTAGTCTCACAGACTTCCATCTCCTATCTGCGTCACCATCTAGCAAATAAGTCGCCAACCACACCCAATGCTCCTTTGGGCACGCCATGCACTCTAGCATCTTCACCACCTTCTCTAGCTAAACCTCACTTTCCTCAGCACCGATCTTGCCCTTGAACGATGGCAGACGAAGCTTTGTGAACTGGCTCAACCACGGGTCACCCAGCGGCACACTAGCACTACTCCTGCTGAACGCATGGGAGATCCCATGTGCCAAGCTCCTTAGTTCCGCAAGAATCACCTTTCTTCCACCTACATCCTCTCGGGGCTTGGTCTCCTCGATAGAGGCCTTGCCCTTACGACCACGAGGAGGCATCCTGCAAGGAGAAAGGCAAAACACCTGCACCACAAACAAAGCAACAACCAGAAAACCATGAAGAAAACCAGGTGCAGACTCTATCATACATGCAAAATCTAGGGAAGACACCGTAGGTAGAGCACTAGGCTAGTGCGACCTAGTGAATCTGGAGCTTTAATACCAAAATATGTCATGCTCCAAATTTCCCATAATAATTTAAAACAAATTAAATTACAGTAAATTAAAAGCTAAATAGAAAATATCAACTACCAGGAACCTGTGCATGTGGCTACGAAACTCCAAACTATATGCACTATGCTAAACCCTTTGCATGTCTACACCTGCAACCCAAAAATACGAGGAAAGCATGAGTGACAGAAGTCACCCAGCACACACCCCACAAAATAGTGGAAAACAAAACTATACTTAATTTTCCTTTTAAATTCATTTTGCAATCATCTTCTCTGAAATCCTACAAAACCAGGCCCACACTGGCCAAAACAACAACCAGAGCTCTATCAGCCCAAAACCACGAACGAGGCCTTCAATGGAAAAACCACACACAGTAAGTCGGAAAGCCTAGCATCAAGTAACCAAACTCTAACCACAAGTAATCCACCAAGGAGCGACCATGGCATCTGCACTCCACGATGAAGCTACCCTATGCAGGAGCGATCACCATCCCGCGATTCTCCCACTTGGAGAACCCTCAACAACGCCAACCCCCCCTTGGGAAGGTAGTCCAGTCTCTCAGTACGCTACCAGCTACTGGCACGTATCTCACCCCCACTGGCCACCATAGGGTACGCCTCCTCACGGCATCCTCCACACGGTGCTAAGGAGGGAGTGTCATACCTCCACACCCGACCACACCCGAGCCTCAGTGTTCACAGCGACAGAAGGAGTATCATACCTCCCCGTCATGCCACAAGACACCTCAATTCGTGGACGACAACCCTAGCCTTGAGACAATAGTCAGGGAGTCTCATACCTTCAAGACTCAACATCTCTTAGCCTCAGGTATCTTGACCCCTGACCTCGACCAAGGAGATGAGCCCAACCACTTGAGATTGTCATCACATTCCTAGATCCCGACGACATGGTCCTACAGTATCTCGGCCCACACACAAGAAACCAGGAAAACCATTTCCCAAAACGGCCAATCCATCTCCTTGAAACCATTTTCAAAACCATTTTATATCTTTGGAAATTCTTTCAAAACCTTGGCAAAACGGCACATCAAGTGTCCCAAGGGATTATCTCTGACGGTCCACAATCCCATCTCAAAGGGACAATACAAACCAATCTGGATAACCCTTAAAATCAATTTTTTATAAAAATCTCTGGGTCCTTATTCGACATGCCAAAAAATCGATTCAGTATGCCGAATTTTCCTTGTTCAGTCAAATAGAGAGATTCGACAGACCGAATTGACCAGAAGACCAAAATTGACAGAAGGATTGGCATGTCGAAAGGATTCGGTATACCGAAAATTACTGTTTCGGTATGACGTTTCCACTTCGGTATGCCGAATTCTGCGATTCCAGAAAACAACCCAAAACTCCACTTTTCAAAATCACCTAAATTGGGACCTATGATCGGACCCCAAAACAAATACTAAAAATCTCACATTAAACATAAGATTTAGACCCTTGAATCTACTCCAAATCCCAACAAACAAAACCAAAATCCATTCACCACGCATTAAAATACAAAGTCGCAAAGCTAGAAGGGTCAAAAGGGCCTAAACCACAACCATCGTCATAAATCACCATAAATACTACAATAAATTCACATAAAATCACAATAAACTTTAAAAATATAAATTTACCTAGATTTCATGCATTCCTATCAATTTCTACCAATTTCATGCTCTATAAACAGTGGTTGGAGGTGCGTACCTGCAATGAACTCTCTGACGATCTAATCCGATCTCTGACCAACTCCAGCAACTCCACGTGTCCTCAGCCACTCCACGACCTCAAGGACGCCTCACTGGAGATCCACACGCCGCCGCATGCTTCCGCCAACTCTCAAGCACATCGACAGGGAAGAGGGAAGAAATATGAGAAGAGGTGGGGGAAGAGACAACGGAGAGGAGAAGGTGGGGGTGAATGGGGAGAGTGGAGAAAAAGGAGAGGATGAGTGAGGGAGGAGGAGGAGATGGCGTGCTCAGGAAGAGGAGGGAAGACGCACAAAGAAAGAGGAGGAGAGGTGCGGAAGAAAAGGTCGTTAGCTGCAACATATATACGCGTCGAAGGTGGTAGTTGCATGTATACATGCACAGTGCAACCACCAGCCTCCCACACGAGCTAACAACTCACCGCACCAAACACTTTCACCAACTGGTCCACGAACACGGGCCCCACATGGACCCACACCCTGGCCCACAAGTACAGTGCCAACCATTCACAAGACACTCAATCAGATGGCCCAAAAGGCCCAAGCTCAAAAGCACAAAACCACACAAACGGGCCTCGGAACAGTAACACCCATCCAAGCATAAATTCATTATAATGTAAATAATTACAAAATGAATTTACAAGTATTACATGGTTGCTAGTGCATATAGGAAGTGTCACGCTGCCACAAATTAGGGATCTAAGTAAGTGTTAGTTTAGTTTTATTTCTGTTATTTAGTGGTTTTATTTTACTGTTGAGAGTACTTAGCCTTAGCTGCATTATTAGTGTAATTGTTAGTTAATAATAAAGATAAAACAAATAATTAAATGAAAATTTATAGCTAGGTTTAGTGGTAGCAACTTGGGGGTCATTACAGCTAGAGTGTAGTAAGTTGTTAGTTTTGATGTTTGAAATTTATTAATTCTGCCTTAATGATGTTGTTATTTGATGTATTAAGGATGGTATGAAATTTAGTTTCTCAAGGAGATTTATAATGAATAATCTTGGTTTTATTAGATTATTATTGACTATTAATGTAGAATCTCGGAAGTGACCTTGATTGATTAATTCTCTTTGCACAAATGATTTGATTAATCATGGAATATTTAAGTGGATAAGATTTTTTGTACACAAGCTTATTAATCATGGAATATTTAAGTCAATTAGTTTTTTTATGCATGAGCTTAGACGTGCCTTGCTTTGCTATGAGAATCATCTGTGCTTGTATTGAATCTTCGTTGCCAAGTGAACATGTGTTGATGTTTAAGTGACTTTAATGGAGTTGAGTGGTGTTGTACTTGGTGTGTGGCTTGACACTTGTGTTGCATGCTTTTCTTTTGGATTGGTCTCATGGCATTATAAGAGGGGGTGATGCAACGTGAGTGGGAAATCTTTGACTGAGTTATTTTCCTATTTTTGAGAGTGAGCTCTTGAAAGAGAAGCTCCTTTTGATGAAGAAGAAAAGGAAGAGGTGGCTGCTGCGTTTTGACCTTTGCATGCATGTGAGGAGGCTTTGGGAGTGTTCTCTAGTGGCCGTGGTTGCTCTAGAACGTGGATTGGTGGCTGGAGCTTGGCTAGAGAACTCGTCATTGGAAGAAAGGTACTTTTGTTTTTGAGTACATTCACATCATTTCTCTCTTTGCATGTGGGTTGATTGGATGTTTTCCTTGTGTTTTGTTTGTTGTTTGGCTTTGGATTGGGTTGGTCATGCTTTGAGAGTGTTGGAAGTTGCTGGATCTAGGTGCTTAGGTAAGGAGGATGGTCAGAAATAGAGCTTAGTTGCAATTTTGATATGTTGCATGTTGTGTTCAAGGTACACACTCTACTTTTCACATGTAAGATAGGATTTTAATTCTTTAATCTAGATGCATGTTAGATATATGAATGGTGCATGATTTGAAAATGATTTCCTAAATTTTTTAGAGATTTTTGGATAAATTTGAGTGAAATTTCCATTAAACATGCATGTAATTTGTTTAAACTCTTATTTGACCTTTTTACATTTAAATGATCATATTTCGAGCTATATATGGTTATTGGATTTATAAAATTTTAGTTGCATTGGAAACAAGACTTAAACATCTTTAATTTGATATACTATATGTCAAAATTTGGATCGATTTGATGCCTCAGATTGATGATTTATAATGACTTACAATAGGTGGGTTATTCACAGTTTTAAATGCAAAAGAATGATATAATGAATATATTGCCTTTCTCTGAGTTTATAAGGCCTTTATAATGATTTATACCTATGTATTGGTTTTTCTATTGTTGGTTTATGTTGTGATCATGATTCAAAACATTAAATATATAGCATTTGCAAGTTTAAATTCATGATTGTTGTATTTTCAATGAACACTGTTTACTAAGTGAGTTTTCTAGCTTCTTTGGTTAATATCTTGAGTTTTAGATATTGGATTCATGTGATTTTAATTACAAATGTTAGAGGACTTCAAGATGTTCATTTTAATATATTATACGTAATTTTTTGATTTATGTAGAGAAATCTAGAGTGGCTTAAAGTTATTGTATTTTTCTTCTACATTGGTTTTTACTCTTGAGGCACGTATTGTCCATGAGTATTGCCTGTGAGTATTGCCCACGAGTATTGTCCATGGGGTTTTGGTCTAATAGTGAATCTGGTCTGTTTTTCAGAAATTTTGTTTTGATTTTAGTAAATGGCTTTGAGTTTAAAATGTTTTCAAAATAGTTTAAGAAAAATGATGGGAATGTTTTGAAAAGGTGTTACCGCTAATTTGTTTTGATGAACCAAGAAACCAGAGGGTTGAATTACCATGACTAGGGGATGTGACAATACTCCTGGATGGTCGAGCACAAAACCTAAGTTGAGGTTCTAAGACCAAGAGACTACAAGTAAGTGTCATCGGATCTCAGAGGTACGAGACTCCTAGATTATCGATCACGAGACCGAAATTGATGTCCATAGGTTGAGATATCGGCCGAACCTAGAGATATGATACCTTGGTTGCTCTAAGCACTAAAACTTGGAAGTACTAGCTAGACTTGGAGGTACTAGCTAGACTCGGAGGTAAGAGACTCTAATTGCTCTAGGCACTAAGACTAAGATGCAGAGAGGACAAACTTTGAGTTGTTTGATCAGTATAGATAGATGCTTGTGTTCTATTTTTGGTGACATCCTTAAAAAAGATAGTTTTCCATGTGTAGTTAACTTTTTGAGGGTTTTTCAAAGAGGTTGGACTTCAAAACGGATAGGCTCCTCACAAGATAGTTTCTTTGTAACAGTGCAATGTACTTTGGTGGTTATTTTTATCCAAAGTCTGTTACTTGGTGCTAGGCAACATGCCTTGGTTTTTGCCTGTGTGGCATCGTGGTTTTCAATAGTTTCAATAGTGTGGCATTGAACTTGAGATAGCTTTGTAGATGAACATCATATAGATTGAGTACATCGAATTTTTTCAAGATTTTGCCAGTGTTGCTACATATTTGAGATGATTTTCAAGATGAGTGTCATATAGATTGAGTGCATTAGATTTTCTATGGATTTTGCCTATGTGACTTTGAGATTTTGGGAGATGTTGTTTTTAGAGATTTTCTGCTTGCTCCCCAGTTGGTATGGTTTTATAGTGGTATTTGATGATTTGATGCCTTTATATCATGGCTTTTGATGCATGTCCAAGGTTTGAATGCATCAAGTGGTTTCTATGTGATTTTGGCCTATAAGGCATTGGGTTTTAGGAAGATGCATGTTTTAGAGTTTTTGACATGCTCCCGCGATTTGGTTTCCTATGTTTTTGGGTTCAATAGCGAATCGTGGTTTGTCTACAGTTAGTTGAACTACAAAGTTGGTTTTTGTACGGTTGATTTTCTAAAGTTTTGATTTTTTCTGATATTTTTTGTGAAGTGTATGCTAAGTGACCTTTTTAGTAGTCACTCACATGTACTACTGTTTTTATTTTCCAAGTACACATTAGATGTCAATTTGCTTCATAGTACATATAGAGGAATCACACAGGCACACATCGAGGTTCTTAAGTAGATAATCTGATTTAAATTGATTTATATTGATTATGACATTTTAGTGATTATGTAATTGGATTTAGTTTCTTAGTAATATATGATGTTAAAGAAAAAAAATGTGGTTTAAATTATGTGTGACGACTAAGAACGTTACAGATTGTTTCTCTTTAACATAGTGAAAGTTTTCACGAAATATAAGATAAGACAACATTAGAAGAATTCACTACAAGAACATGCATTCACAAAGAAAGGGCCAAAGATGCTTGATTCTTAATAAGAAAAGGGCCAAACTATGTAGTCGTTAATCGTAGGCAAATTGCATTAAAATAATAGATTTGGAAGCGTAGAAGGTGTTGGAAATGGGTAGCATACATTACCCACAATTTCCATTTGAGGACCCTTCCCCTTATGATCCGTTTGAGATAGGATCGTGGAATAATATTAATTAGGCCTTCAGACTAAGTACTTTTACATTATGAGAACATTTTTTGATATGTAATATTTTAGACAATTTTGATGATCTCATTGTGGTCTTAGTTATATTTTGAACATGTTTTTTTTTTTTGTTAACGGTATTAGTATTTCTTTTAATATCATCAAAGTTACAAACCCATTAAGTCATAATGTTTTTGTCCATCAGAATATTACAAAAAATCCCCGTCACGCAGCACAAAAAATGGGGTGTCAAGTGTTGATAAGATAAAGACAATCAACACAGAAAGCTGCATTCAGCAGCCACAAAAATTTTACATTGTAAAAACCTGTGAGATTCAAGTGAACTAATTAACCAGAGGTTAAAATTACCCTGGGATCAGTGGTGTGCCAAGGGCCATCTCACAGTCGGGAGCCAAGCCTTGCCCCCCCTCGCTGCTCTGTCCAATGGCAGTCCTAGCCAATAAATTTTCAGCCTTCTCAAAACCTGGAGCATGTAGTGGAGTTGCAGGGAATGGTGCTGCAGCTGGTTCAGCCAAACCAGAACCCCCCAGGTCGTCACTTTCCAGGCAGTCATACACTGCCAACACCTTCTTAAACTTTGCCAATGACAAATTGCGCGCTTTGAATGCTGCTTCAATGAATCTGGAAGTTTCAGTGCCTCCAGATGGTGAAGAGGGAGATGGCCAGGCTGGTGGCTTGGGTAGGGGATCACCCTTAGGAGAGGCAGGGGGTGAATAAAACCCAGAAGCCTTGTAAGAGGGCTTTTTCCGTGGGCTGATGGGATGGGTCCAAACATTCTTGCCCTGCCTTTGATTCTTTTTGCCTCGATTTCCCCTCCAACCTCTATTTGGCTTATACTGTCTCCGAATGGGATTCAAGGCA
>JAMKQA010005950.1:0-12276 GCA_024699735.1 Posidonia australis | reverse complement strand
TTATTATGCAATACTTGCATCAACTCTTGGCCCGGCACACGAGCGATATTTCTGAGCATTAAGACACACCCCTACACATCATGCACCTACTAGCATAAAGCACTAAGCATAGCATGGCATATCGCCCTCGGGCGTACAGCAGAAGGCTGAAAGGCCGACATTCATTTGCAAAAGAGAAATCATTAGAAGACCGATTCGTTGGGCGTGCGAGGGTGCCTAACACCTTCCTCGCACGTAACAGGGATCCATACCCGCATTTCTGGTTTACGCAGCCCCTTTTTATTTTATTTACATGATTCTTCATGTGTTTTATGGTTTTCCTCGTCTTCCATAATAGACTAGGTGGCGACTCCTGCATTTTTGCATTTTTTTTCCTTTTTCCTTTTGCCATGGCTTTGCCGCTCCTTTGGCACACATACCACCTATTCGTGGGCCACCCCCGTCGGCATGGTTACAGTTCCCATCCCTGGTCTGATCCATTCGGACGAACCTCGGTGCCACCCCTCTTGCCTTTGAATTCCAATCCTGACAGATAGATTCAAGGCCTCCCTTTTCCATCTTTTCTAGACTGCTGGTTGGAGTCTAGATGTTCCCATCCGATGTTTGATCCATTTGGACAAACCTCGGTGCCACCCTTCCTGCCTTTGAATTCCAATCCCGACGGACGGAGTCAAGGCCTCCCTTTCCATCTTTTCTAGACTACCGATCGGAGTCAAGATGTCTCCATCGCTGGTTCGATCCAATTGGATGAACCTTGGTGCCACCCCTCTTGCCTTTGAATTCTGATCCTAACGGATGGATTCAAGGTCTCTCTTTTCCATCTTTTCTAGACAACCGGTCGGAGTCTAGATGTTCCCATCCTAGGTTCGATCCATTCAGACGAACCTCGGTGCCACCCCTCTTGCCTTTGAATTCTGATCCTAACAGACGGATGTAAGGCCTCCCGTCACCATCTTTTCTTGACTACCGATCAAAGTCTATATGGTCCCATCCCTGGTTTGATCCATTTGGACGAACCTCAGTGCCACCCCTCATGCCTTTGAATTGCGATCCCGACGGACGGATTCACGGCCTCCCGTTTCCATCTTTTCTAGACTACTGGTCGGAGTCCAGATGTTCCCATCCATGGTTTGATCCATTCGAACGAACCTAGGTGCCACCCCACATCCCTATGAATTCCGATCCTGATGGACAGATTCAAGACCTCCCATTTTCATCTTTTCAAGACTACCGGTCAGAGTCTAGATGTCCCCATCCAATGTTCGATCCATTCAAGACGAATATTGGTGCCTCCCCTCTCGTCTTTGAATTACGATCCTGACAGACGGATTCAAGGTCTCCCTTTTCCATCTTTTTCTAGACTACTGGTCGGAGTCTTGATGTTCCCATCCCTGGTTCGATCCAATTGGACGAACCCTGGTGCCACCCCTCTTGCCATTGAATTCCAATCCTGATGGATGGATTCAAGGCCTCCCGTTTCCATCATTTTCTAAACTACCGGTCTGAGTTTAGATGTTCCCATCCAAAGTTTGATCCATTAAGACCAACCTCGGTGCCACCCTTCTTGCCTTTGAATTCTGATCCCAATGGACGGAGTCAAGGCCTTTCTTTTCCAACTTTTTTAGAATATCGATCGAAGTCTAGATGTTCCCATCCTTGGTTCGATCAATTTGGACGAACCTTGGTGCCACCCCTCTTGCCTTTGAATTTCGATCCTGACGAACGGATTCAAGGCCTCCCTTTTCCATCTTTTCATGACTACCGGTCGAAGTCTAGATGTTCCCATCCCTGGTTCGATCCATTCGGACAAACCACGATGCCACCCCTCTTGCCATTCAATTCCAATCCTAACGGATGGATTCAAGGCCTCCCTTTTCCATCTTTTCTAGACAACCGGTCGGAGTCTAAATGTTCCCATCCCTGGCTCGATCCATTCGGATGAACCTTGGTGCCACCCGTCTTGCCATTGAATTCCGACTGTGACAGATGGATCCAAGGCCTCCCTTTTCTATCTTCTCAAGACTGCTGGTTGGAGTCTAGATGTTCCCATCTGATGTTCGATCCATTTGGACAAAACTAGGTGCCACCCTTCTTGCCTTTGAATTCCAATCCCGATGGACGGAGTCAAGGCCTCCCTTCCCCATCTTTTCAAGACTACCTGTCAGAGTCTAGTTGGTCACATCCCAGGTTCAATCCACTAGGACGAACCTCAGTGCCACCCCACTTGCCTTTGAATTCCGATCCTGACGAACGGATTCAAGGCCTCCCTTTTCCATCTTTTCTACACTACCGGTCGGAATCTAGATGTTCCCATCCCTGGTTCGTTCTGTTCAGATGAACGTCGGTGCCATCCCTCATGCCTTTGAATTATGATCCTGACAGACAGATTCATGGCCTCCCTTTTCCATCTTTTCTAGACTACCGGTCGAAGTCTAAATGTTCCCATCCCAGGTCCGATCCATTCGAACGAACCTCAGTGCCACCCCTCTTGCCTTTGAATTCCAATCCTAATAGACATATTCAAGGCCTCCCTTTTCCATCTTATCTAGACTGCTGGTTGGAGTCTAGATGTTCCCATCCGATGTTTGATCCATTCGGACGAACCTCGGTGCCACCCTTCTTGCCTTTGAATTCCAATCCCGACGGACGGAGTCAAGGCCTCCCGTTCCATCTTTTCTAGACTACCGATCGGAGTCAAGATGTCCCCATCGCTGGTTAGATCCAATTGGACGAACCTTGTTGCCACCCCTCTTGCCTTTGAATTCTGATCCTAACGGATGGATTCAAGGTCTCTCTTTTCCATCTTTTCTAGACTACCGGTCGGAGTCTAGATGTTCCCATCCCAGGTTCGATCCATTCAGACAAACCTCGGTGCCACCCCTCTTGCCTTTGAATTCCAATCCTAACAGACAGATTCAATGCCTCCCTTTTCCATCTTATCTAGACAGCTGGTTGGAGTCTAGATGTTCCCATTCGATGTTTGATCCATCCGGAGGAACCTCGGTGCCACCCTTCTTGCCTTTGAATTCCAATCCCGACGGACGGAGTCAAGGCCTCCCTTTCCATCTTTTCTAGACTACCGATCGAAGTCAAGATGTCCCCATCGTTGGCTCGATCCAATTGGATGAACCATGGTGCCACTCCTTTTGCCTTTGAATTCTGATCCTAACGGAGGATTCAAGGTCTCCCTTCTCCAACTTTTATAGACTACCGGTCGGAGTCTAGATGTTCCCATCCCAGGTTCGATCCATTCAGACGAACCTCGGTGCCACCCCTCTTGCGTTCGAATTCCGATCATAATGGAATGATTTAAGGCCTCCCGTCATCATCTTTTCTTGACTACAAATCGAAGTCAATATGGTCCCATCTCTGGTTTGATCCATTTGGACGAACCTCGGTGCCACCCCTCATGCCTTTGAATTGCGATGCCGACGGACGGATTCACGGCCTCCCGTTTCCATCTTTTCTAGACAACCGGTCGGAGTCCAAATGTTCCCATCCTTGGTTTGATCCATTCAAACGAACCTAGGTGCCACCCCACTTCCCTATGCTTTCCGATCCTGACGAACAGATTCAAGGCCTCCCAATTTCATCTTTTCAAGACTACCGGTCAGAGTCTAGATGTCCCCAACCAATGTTTGATCTGTTCAAGACGAATATTGGTGCCACCCCTCTCGTCTTTGATTTACGATCCTGATA
Organism: Posidonia australis; assembly: GCA_024699735.1. Classification (NCBI taxonomy): domain Eukaryota; kingdom Viridiplantae; phylum Streptophyta; class Magnoliopsida; order Alismatales; family Posidoniaceae; genus Posidonia; species Posidonia australis. Next base: position 8,577 of record JAMKQA010005950.1, on the reverse strand, counting down.
GACGGATTCAAGGCCTCCCTTTTCCATCTTTTCCTAGACTACTGGTCAGAGTCTTGATGTTCCAATCCCTGGTTCGATCCAATCGGACGAACCCTGGTGCCACCCCTCTTGCCTTTGAATTCCAATCCTGACGGACGGATTCAAGGCCTCCCGTTTCCATCATATTCAAAACTTCTGGTCTGAGTCTAGATGTTCCCATCCAATGATTGATCCATTAAGACCAACCTGGTCCCACCCGTCTCGCCTTTGAATTTTGATCCCAATGGACGGAGTCAAGGCCTTTCTTTTCCAACTTTTTAGACTATCGATCGAAGACTAGATGATCCCATCCCTGGTTCGATCCATTTGGACGAACCTCGGTGCCACCCCTCTTGCCTTTGAATTTCGATCCTGACGAATGGATTCAAGGCCACCCTTTTCCATCTTTTCATGACTACCGGTAGGAGTCTAGATGTTCCCATCCATGGTTCGATCCATTCGGACGAACCTCGGTGCCACCCCTCTTGCCATTCAATTCCAATCCTGATGGATGGATTCAAGGCCTCCCTTTTCCATCTTTTCTAGACTACCGGTCGGAGTCTAGATGTTCCCATCCCTGGTTCGATCCATTCGGATGAACGCCGGTGCCACCCCTCTTGCCATTGAATTCCAACCCTGACAGATGGATCCAAGGCCTCCCTTTTCTATCTTTTCTAGACTACTGGTTGGAGTCTAGATATTCCCATCTGATGTTCGATCCATTCAGAGAAAACTTTGTGCCACCCTTCTTGCCTTTGAATTCCAATCCCGATGGACAGAGTCAAGGCCTCCCTTCCCCATCTTTTCTAGACTACCTGTCTGAGTCTAGATGGTCACATCCCTGGTTCGATCCACTAGGATGAACCTCAGTGCCACCCCACTTGCCTTTGAATTCCGATCCTGACAAACGGATTCAAGGCTTCCCTTTTCCATCTTTTCAACACTACCGGTCGGAATCTAGATGTTCCCATCCCAGGTTCGATCTGTTCGGACGAACGTCGGTGCCATCCCTGATGCCTTTGAATTCTGATCCTGACAGATGGATTCATGGCCTCCATTTTCCATCCTTTCTAGACTACCGGTCGAAGTCTAAATGTTCCCATCCCTGGTCTGATCCATTCGGACGAACCTCGGTGCCACCGCTCTTGCCTTTGAATTCCAATACTGACAGACAGATTCAAGGCCTCCCTTTTCCATCTTATCTAGACTACTGATTGGAGTCCAGATCTTCCCATCCGATGTTTGATCCATTCGGACAAACCTCGGTGCCACCCTTCTTGCCTTTAATTCCAATCCCGATGGACGGAGTCAAGGCCTCCCTTTCCATCTTTTCTAGACTACCGATCGGAGTCAAGATGTCCCCATCGCTGGTTCGATCCAATTGGACGAACCTTGGTGCCACCCCTCTTGCCTTTGAATTCTGATCCTAACAGATGGATTCAAGGTCTCCCTTTTCCACCTTTTCTAGACTACCGGTCGGAGTCTAGATGTTCCCAACCCAGGTTCGATCCATTCAGACGAACCTCGGTGCCACCCCTCTTGCCTTCGAATTCTGATCCTAATGGACGGATTTAAGGCCTCCCGTCACCTTCTTTTCTTGATTACCGATAGGAGTCCATATGGGCCCATCCCTAGTTTGATCCATTTGGACGAACCTCGGTGCCACCCCTTATGCCTTTGAATTGCGATCCCGACGGACGGATTCACGGCCTTCCGTTTCCATCTTTTCTAGACTACCGGTCGGAGTCCAGATGTTCCCATCCTTGGTTTGATCCATTCTAACGAACCTAGGTGCCACCCCACTACCCTATGAATTCCGATCCTGACAGACAGATTCAAGGCCTCCCATTTTCATCTTTTCAAGACTACCGGTCAGAGTCTAGATGTCCCCATCCAATGTTTGATCCGTACAAGACGAATATTGGTGCCACCCCTCTCGTCTTTGAATTACGATCCTGACAGACGGATTCATGGCCTCCCTTTTCCATCTTTTTCTAGACTGCTGGTCGGAGTCTTGATGTTCCCATCTCGGGTTTGATCCATTCGGATGAACCCTGGTGCCACCCATCTCACCTTTGAATTCCAATCCTGATGGACAGATTCAAGGCCTCCCGTTTCCATCATTTTCTAAATTGCCGGTCTGAGTCTAGATGTTCCCATCCAAAGATTGATCCATTAAGACCAACCTCGGTCCCACCCGTCTCGCCTTTGAATTTTGATCCCAATGGACGGAGTCAAGGCCTTTCTTTTCCAACTTTTTAGACTATCGATCGAAGACTAGATGATCCCATCCCTGGTTCAATCCATTTGGACGAACCTCGGTGCCACCCCTCTTGCCTTTGAATTTCGATCCTGACGAACGGATTCAAGGCCTCCCTTTTCCATCCTTTCATGACTACCGGTCGGAGCCTAGATGCTCCAATCCCTGGTTCGATCCATTCAGACGAACCTCGGTGCCACCCCTCTTGCCATTCAATTACAATCCTGACGGATGGATTCAAGGCCTTCCTTCTCCATCTTTTCTAGACTACCGGTCGAAGTCTAGATGTTCCCATCCCTGGTTCGATCGATTCGGATGAACCTCGGTGCCACCCCTCTTGCCATTGAATTCTGACCCTGAAAGATGGATCCAAGGCCTCCCTTTTCTATCTTTTCTGGACTACTGGTTGGAGTCTAGATGTTCCCATCTAATGTTCGATCCATTCGGACAAAACCCGGTGCCACCCTTCTTGCCTTTGAATTCCAATCCCGATGGACGGAGTCAAGGCCTCCCTTCCCCATCTTTTCTAGACTACCTGTCAGAGTCTAGATGGTCACATCCCCGATTCGATCCACTAGGACGAACCTTAGTGCCACCGTACTTGCCTTTGAATTCCGATCCTGACGAACGGATTCAAGGCCTGCCTTTTCCATCTTTTCTACACTACCAGTCGAAATCTAGATGTTCCCATCCCTGGTTCGATCTGTTCGGACAAGCGTCGGTGCCATCCCTCATGCCTTTGAATTATGATCCTGACAGACGGATTCATGGCCTCCATTTTCCATCTTTTCTAGACTACCGGTCGAAGTCTAAATGTTCCCATCCCTGGTCTGACCCATTCGGACAAACCACGGTGCCACCCCTCTTGCCTTTGAATTCCAATCCTGACAGACAGATTCAACGCCTCCATTTTTCATCTTATCTAGACTGCTGGTTGGAGTCCAGATGTTCCCATTCGATGTTTGATCCATTCGGACAAACCTCGGTGCCACCCTTCTTGCCTTTGAATTCCAATCCCGACGGACGGAGTCAAGGACTCCCTTTCCATCTTTTCTAGACTACCGATCGGAGTCAAGATGTCCCCATCGCTGGTTCGATCCAATTGGACGAACCTTGGTGCCACCCCTCTTGCCTTTGAATTCTGATCCTAACGGATGGATTCAAGGTCTCCCGTTTCCATCTTTTCGAGACTACCGGTCGGAGTCTAGATGTTCCCATCCCAGGTTCGATCCATTCAGACGAACCTCGGTGCCACCCCTCTTGCCTTCAAATTCAGATCCTAATGGATGGATTTAAGGTCTCCCGTCACCATCTTTTCTTGACTACCGATCGGAGTATATATGGTCCCATCACTGGTTTGATCCATTTGGACGAACCTCGGTGCCACCCCTCATGCCTTTGAATTGCGATCCCGACAGGTGGATTCACGGCCTCCCGTTTCCATCTTTTCTAGACTACCAGTCGAAGTCCAGATGTTCCCATCCTTGGTTTGATCCATTCGAATGAACCTAGGTGCCACCCCAGTTCCCTATGAATTCCAATCCTGACAGACAGATCCAAGGCCTCCCATTTTCATCTTTTCAAGACTACTGGTCAGAGTCTAGGTGTCCCCATCCAATGTTCGATCCGTTCAAGACGAATATTGGTGCCACCCCTCTTGTCTTTGAATTACGATCCTGACAGACAGATTCAAGGCCTCCATTTTCCATCTTTTTCTAGACTGCTGGTCGGAGTCTTGATGTTCCCATCCCTAGTTCGATCCATTCGGACGAACCCTAGTGCCACCCCTCTCGCCTTTGAATTCCAATCCTGACAGAAGGATTTAAGGCCTCCCTTCACCATCTTTTCTAGACTACCGATCAAAGTCTAGATGGTTCCATCCCTGGTTTGGTCCATTTGGACGAACCTCGGTGCCACCCCACTTGCCTTTGAATTCCGATCCCGACGGACGGATTCACGGCCTCCCGTTTCCATCTTTTCAAGACTACCGGTCGGAGTCCAGATGTTCCCATCCTTGGTTTGATCCATTCGAACGAACCTAGGTGCCACCCCACTTCCCTATGAATTCCGATCCTGATGGACAGATTGAAGGCCTCCCATTTTCATCTTTTCAAGACTACCGGTCAGAGTCTTGATGTTCCCATCCAATGTTCGATCCGTTCAAGACGAATATTGGTGCCACCCCTCTCGTCTTTGAATTACGATCCTGACGGACGAATTCAAGGCCTCCCTTTTCCATCTTTTCTACACTACCGGTCGGAATCTAGATGTTCCCATCCCTGGTTCAATCTGTTCGGACGAACGTCGGTGCCATCCCTCATGCCTTTGAATTCTGATCCAGACAGACGGATTCATGGCCTCCCTTTTCGATCGTTTCTAGACTACCGGTCGAAGTCTAAATGTTCCCATCCCAGGTCTGATCCATTCGGACGAACCTCGGTGCCACCCCTCTTGCCTTTGAATTCCAATCCTGACAGATAGATTCAAGGCCTCCCTTTTCCATCTTTTCTAGACTGCTGGTTGGAGTCTAGATGTTCCCATCCGATGTTTGATCCATTTGGACAAACCTCGGTGCCACCCTTCCTGCCTTTGAATTCCAATCCCGACGGACGGAGTCAAGGCCTCCCTTTCCATCTTTTCTAGACTACCGATCGGAGTCAAGATGTCCCCATCGCTGGTTCGATCCAATTGGACGAACCTTGGTGCCACCCCTCTTGCCTTTGAATTCTGATCCTAACGGATGGATTGAAGGCCTCCCTTTTCCATCATTTCTAGACTACCGGTCGGAGTCTAGATGTTCCCATCCCAGGTTCGATCCATTCGGACGAACCTCGGTGCCACCCCTCATGCCTTCGAATTCCGATCCTGACGGACGGATTTAATTCCTCCCTTCACCATCTTTTCTAGACTACCGATCGGAGTCTAGATGGTCCCATCCCTGGTTTGATCCATTTGGACGAATCTCGATGCCACCCCTCTTGCCTTTGAATTCCGATCCCGACAGACGGATTCACGGCCTCCCGTTTCCATCATTTCTAGACTACCGGTCGGAGTCCAGATGTTCCCATCCTTGGTTTGTTCCATTCGAACGAACCTAGGTGCCACCCCACTTCATTATGAATTCCGATCCTGATGGACAGATTCAAGGCCTCCCATTTTCATCTTTTCAAGACTACCGGTCAGAGTCTAGATGTTCCCATCCAATGTCTGATCCATTCAAGATGAATATTGGTGCCACCCCTCTCGTCTTTGAATTACGATCCTGACGGACGGATTCAAGGCCTCCCTTTTCCATCTTTTCTACACTACCGGTCGGAATCTAGATGTTCCCATCCCTGGTTCGATCTGTTCGGACGAACGTCAGTGCCATCCCTCATGCCTTTGAATTCTGATCCTGACAGACGGATACATGGCCTCCCTTTTCCATCTTTTCTAGACTACCGGCCGAAGTCTAAATCTTCCCATCCTTGGTCTGATCCATTTGGAAGAACCTCGGTGCCACCCCTCTTGCCTTTGAATTCCAATCCTGACAGACAGATTCAACGCCTCCCCTTTCCATCTTTTCTAAACTGCTGGTTGGAGTCTAGATGTTCCCATCCGATGTTTGATCCATTTGGACGAACCTCGGTGCCACCCTTCCTGCCTTTGAATTCCAATCCCAACGGACGGAGTCAAGGCCTCCCTTTCCATCTTTTCTAGACTACCGATTGGAGTCAAGATGTCCCCATCGCTGGTTCAATCCAATTGGACGAACCTTGGTGCCACCCCTCTTCCCTTTGGATTCCGATCCTAACGGATGGATTGAAGGCCTCCCTTTTCCATCATTTCTAGACTACCCATCGGAGTCTAGATGTTCCCATCCCAGGTTCGATCCATTCGGACGAACCTCGGTGCCACCCCTCATGCATTCGAATTCCGATCCTGACGGACGGATTTAAGGCCTCCCTTCACCATCTTTTCTAGACTACCGATCGGAGTCAAGATGGTCCCATCCCTGGTTTGATCCATTTGGACGAATCTCGGTGCCACTCCTCATGCCTTTGAATTCCGATCCCAACGGACGAATTCACGGCCTCCCGTTTCCATCATTTCTAGACTACCAGTCGGAGTCCAAATGTTCCCATCCTTGGTTTGTTCCATTCGAACGAGCCTAGGTGCCACCCCACTTCATTATGAATTCCGATCCTGACGGACAGATTCAAGGCCTCCCATTTTCATCTTTTCAAGACTACCGGTTAGAGTCTAGATGTTCCCATCCAATGTCCGATCCATTCAAGACGAATATTGGTGCCACCCCTCTCGTCTTTGAATCCTTCTTTCTCTTCTGATAATTCTTTTGACTACGAGGCTGGTTCTCTTGGGTGGACGTTGGTGGAGAAGAAGAAGAAAGTCTCTTCCCCTCTGGTACGTTTTTTTAGAGATAATGATCGTTGTTTTCAGTGTGGTTTGTGTGGCCATATTAAGAGCAACTGTAGATTTTCTGGGGTTTGTTATAGATGTAAAGCACCTACTCATTCGGTAGCTATTTGTGATTTCTTTCAGGAGCCCAGATCTCATTCTATTATGGCTGGTTTCTCACCCCAAAACCTTATAGTTATTTACCACTCCGATGCCTCCTGTGACCTCACGATCCATTACTCTTGTTATTTGATAGTCACAGATAACTCCTCCCTCCTCTCTTCTGATACGCTATACCAGCATATCCTTAACAACTGGCCTCTACATGTTAAAGTAGAGATTTCTGATTTTTCTCCAGGAAAATTTTTATTAAAATTTCCATCCATTAAGATCAAAAATGATATATTGAGTCGTTTTGGGTCCTCCCTCCAGTCACTCTCTGCATCGTTTGTTCATTGGATGCCTAGTTCCAATGCAGTGCTTTCTCTTAAGGAAGAGGGGACCTGGATCTGGTTGGAAGGAATTCCCCACCATCTATGGTGCACTGATGTATTCCATAGGCAGGTTTCAGATTTTACTGATCTGCTTGAGGTAGACTTATCTATCGACAGAGTGAAGTTTTTGGGGTTTGCCAGGGTAAAGATCAAGATTTTCCCTAGCAAGGAGACCCCTGATGTTAGATTTTTTGTTTATGGGAAAACAGTCTACCCAATTAAGTATAAACTAAGTTGGGATCTATGCCCCTCCTCTTCTCCTCCCACTCAAAAGCCATTTCCTGCATGGCCCAAACAAACATCTCAGCCCTCCTCCTCTAGGAATCTGTTACCTGTCAGGAAACCTTTTAAAAAAGGATGGCGTGGCACTAATAGTGGAAAGAACCACCCAATACCCAAGTCCCAGTCAATACTGGGAAAAATGTATGGATGAGACCTACCTTCACCCCTTCTCCCCAGTCTCCTTCTCACTTGTCTGCTGGACTTCTACCCACCCCTTCAGCTCCTGGTACTATTGCAGCAACTCCTGCCCACCCACTCAGAGAACTAATCCAGAGCCTTCTAATGTGGCTTCCAACTAGGTGGAATCAGAAATCAAGGCCAGAAATCTTTCTCTGCCTAAATTCAAAAAGGTCATGGCTATCTATGACTATCTGGATCAAGAGGAATTGGGTTCTACCCACTCTGAGAAGCCTTCCTATAGGCCCCCTACACCTGTGCATGCACCAGGTAATGATTTGCATACACTTATTGAATACAATAATGATTTTAATCACTGTTCTATTTCTAGTAGTTCCATGGACTCCAATGCTGTTAATATGATGCTTTCTGTTAATTCTGGGTCAAATTATGAGGACCCTCTGAGATGGGATTCCTATGATCATTTTAATTTTTTTGTGAGAATATTGGTATTTCATTGTCTTCAAAAGAAGATTCAATTACCTTCTTCAATCAAGTCAGGAAGGATCAGGGCAAAGAGTATGTTAATCTAGAAGATCCTTATGTATCCTTTGATGGGATGGGATCTTCTGTTTAGCCTATTGTATACACCCCGATTTTGAGGTAACCCAGAAATGAGTATCCTTATGTTTCTTTGGATGTGATTAACCCTTAGACCATACCCGGAGCCTGTAGCAAGCTAGAAGCCCAATTAGCAAAATCTATGAGCTGGGTTGGCGCACCAAGTAGGCACACCAAGCAGGTGCACCAAGCAGGCGCACCAACCAGGCGCACATCACTGGCTCACCAAGCAGGCGCCCAGCCGTTTCCAGGCTGCGGCTGCAGACCTTCCATCTTCCGGGCTGTTACCCTTGCAAACGAATGTGCCAACGAATATTTGAGGCTTTTCGTTTGCAAGTCCCTTTGTTTCTCATGAGTTACCCATCCATAGATCCCTATAAAAGGACC
>JAMKQA010005949.1:0-11325 GCA_024699735.1 Posidonia australis | reverse complement strand
TATCGGGCGTGCGAGGGTGCCTAACACCTTCCTCGTGCGTAACAGGGATCCTTACCCACATTCTGGTTATTTCGTAGACTTGTCTTTGTTGTTTTTTACATGATTTTTCATGTATATGGTTTTCCTTGTCTTCCATAATAGATTAAGTGGCGACTCCTTTTGTTTTGCTTTTTTCGACATGATTTTGTCGACCGATTTCGCATTCTTTTGCAGAATCTCCTCGCCGGCATGGTTACACATATCATCCACATAGACCACGATATCCTAGTGCACGAGGTCATGGAACAATGCTGTCATTGCCCTTTGATATGTGGCTCAGGCATTTTTCAGCCCAAATGGCATAACCTTGTAGCAAAATACTCCCCATGGGGTAATGAAGGACATTTTCTCCATATCCTCCTATGCCATTCTAATTTGATTGTAACCTAAGAATTTTTCCATGAATGACAACAATTTATGTCCTATAGTATTATCCACAAGTACATCGATGTATGGGAGTGGAAAGTCATCCTTTGGGATTGCCTTGTTTAGGTCTCTATAATCAATACACATTCGAACACGACCATCTTTCTTAGGCACTAGAACCACATTTGCCAACCATTCTTGGTAGAGGAAGACCTTTAGAAAATTAACCTTGTGCTACTTCATTATTTCTCTTTCAACTTCAATAGCCACTACAGTTGCCATCTACGTAACTTCTGTTTGATCGGCTTGATGTTAGGCTTAAATGGTAATGTGTGCACCACTACCTCAATGTCTAGCCCAACCAAGTCATCATAGCTCCAAGTGAAAATATCTGCAAATTCTCGTAGAAGCTCAACAAGTTCTAATTGGGCCTGCACTATGAGTCTTGCACTAATTCACACTTCCTTGACATTTTCAATAGTGCCAATGTTTGTGAGCTCTGTTTCCTCTTCTACGTGCAAGTTCAGGCCTTTTGGATCATCATCATAAGGCTGAAAGTCAATTCATGTTTTCAATCTAAAATGACCTTTAATTCCGTATTTTGATAACATTTGCACACACATGTAAATTTTGCACATTTAGTCCTAAACTTCCATGAAATTACTAGAATGCAAACTTCACATATTTCACACCTCAATGCCTCATTTTCTTGTTAAATCATGAGTTGAACTTTAGCATGAAAGCATTTGAGTTTTCAATCATGATTGCCATCTTTTTGTGGATTTTGCATTTTAGTCCCGCAACTGATCGCGTGTCCCCAGCCCCGCCACGCCACACCGATCGTCCAGAAATACTCCACGACAAGCCTCCAATACACCAGAGCCACCAGGAGTGACATCCCACTCTCCCAGTGCCCATTAGACGCCGCCAGAAGTTGTTACCATCATCAGAGAAGACGACATGTGGTCGGAGCTCGACCGGGAGTCCCGTTCATCGCAACACCCTCTAGATCAGTGGAAAGTCATCCTCTAGACGCGGTCGACCATCTAAGAGCCTCGAATTGCTGTGCTGTGGTCTCCAGAGCTTGCCTGTTCCTCAACACCGTCACCGGAGCAACCTCGATGGTGAGGGGGACGGGATTAGAGTTCCAGCTGTCGGGGATTAGATCCAAACCTCCAGATCTTTTTCTTCTCCTCCCATCTTGCTCACTATGTCCTCTGATCTTAGATCAGACTTTGGGATGCTCCGGTGGAGCATCCCCGGCTGTCATCGACGACAGAGTTCCGTCGTCGGCGGCCGTCAATCCCTTTACTTTTTAAAAAAATAAAAAAAATAGATTTCTTTTAATGAAATTTCTGAAACTTTTATTATCTTTCAGATAGGTCCTTCTTTTCTTACAAATAGGACCTTTTTCATTGCAAGTAGGTCCTTTTCTCTTACAACTAGGTCCTCGCATTTTTATTAAATCAAGTGAATAAAGTTTTAGCTAAAAATATTGCATTATGCCCCCTGAGTATTCAAAATAATGTTTTCTAGGTTTAAAAGTATAACAAAAAACCCCTAGAGTTTCTTTTCATACATTTTAATCAATTATTTTTTCATAAAAGACCTTGAACTTTTTTGAAACCATTCTGAATGCATATTTCTCTAGTTAAATTGCATTTTAGCTCCAATATTCATTTGAAACTCCTCTGAATGCATTTTTTCTTTGGTTAAATTGCACTTTAGCCCCTGAATTTCTCTAAAATCATTCTAAATGCATATTTTTCTAGTTAAATGGCATTAAAACCCCTGAACATCATGGATATTTTTCTTGCATATTTTACCTTGAATTTCCACTGAATTGCTTTAAATACATGTTTTAGTGGCAGAATTGCATTTTAACCCCTATGAACCTTCAATTTAACCAGAAATGCATAGATTTACACATTTAACCCCAGATTTCTCCATAATTGCATAGAATGTGTTTTCTTATGTATTTTTTGATGATTTGGGCTTCAAAATTCAGTTTTGATTCAGAACTAGGTTTTTTGTACAAAGGCCCCTGGAATTCTTATTTTTACACTCACACATGCATTTTGCACATTTTGTCGCACATTTTCATGCAATTTTCTTGCCATTTCTTCTTTACTTTGTACACGCTTTTCCAACTCTTCTCGAGCTTGGTTTTCTCGTCGTGTCTCGGATTCTTTCCGATTATCGCATCTTTAGATTTGATTTGGCTTTCCATCGCCCGAGAGCGTACATTAAAAGGCTTAACAAAGCCGACATTGTCCAGAAACAAGGATTATTTTCCCCAATTTGATTTTCTCGAATTTATCTAAATTTCCGCTAATTTGCGAAACACTTTTCGATAATTTCTCGACTTTCACGATTTTCCTCATCACCCAAGGGCGTACAATAAAGCGGCATTCTCAATGCCTACATTTGTCCCTTGGATTAACTTTTTCCCTTTATTTCATTTCTTCTCTTTGATTTGGCATGTTTTCAGTCATTGTTAGCATGAGCATTCAAAATAGGCATGCACACAGCCATTAGACCATTGGCTAGTAGGAAACCTAGAAACACCGAGTTTCTCGAGCGCATGGGCGTGCCTAACCCCTTCCCCATGCGTAACCAGAATCCTTATCCTTTCTTTGGCCCGCATTCATTTGTGCATTATATCTATTAGGCACGAAGCACACATGTTTTTTTGCATCTTGTTTACTTCATGGTTTTCCAGTGTGTTTGGTTTTCCTCATCTTTCCATTAAAAGACTAGGTGGCGACTCCTTTCCTTATCCTTTCTTATCTTTCCTTGGTGTTTCTGAGTTAAGACTTCTACTCCGGATTCACCATCTTCACCGTGACCGTATCGGAACTCCTTGAGTGCTTCCACACACCCGGTAGAGCAGAGCCATGCAGGGTTCCACAGCCATGGTCACAGGAACTGGCGACCCCACTGGGGATAACTGGATTCTAGCCTTCATTCTAGTTTCCTTACTTGTCTCTAGTCTGTTTACATTGTGCTTGTTTGCTTGTTCTGTTTGCTTGTGCATATTTGACTAAGCATGCCTTTTTGCCTTCTTTACACTGTTGCTATGCCACAGCACATGCACATGACTTAATTCATGCTTTGTTTGTCGATACTTGCTTTTATTCACCTACTTGGGAGCACTACACAAGCACATGCCATGTTCATGCCTTTTGTCTGACTTGTTTGGATGCCAGGATTGTGTACTTTTTCCCTTTTATTTGAATTTGCCATGATTAGGAGAGTAAAGACATGTTTGCCTCCCCATCTGGTTAAAATAAAACACACAAACTCAGATGAACAAGTAATAAGGCATAACTAGAGACAAATGCTCACAAATCCCTATGGTTTAATAAAACGCAAGTAAAAGACACAAAAGCATATTGCATGATTGATCATATAGGGCATGCATCTTCTCTTCTCGGTCACCCATAGTTTATGAAGGACAATTCTAGTAGCTTGTTCTATAGCTTTGGCGTAGGACGTGTTGCTAGTTTGTCCCCCCTTGTCTGGGGTCGTGTCGGTGCTAGTAGAGGGTACAGTTCCATGCTTGTGCTACTATAGGAGACGAGGCCACCAACTCACCACCCGTTCACTGCTTGTGCTTCGGCCAGGATTTAGAACGGGGGCCTTACTTTTCTGACCAGCGTCAAAACCAAAACCCATGAGTATGTCCCATATGGTCTGATCCATGTGGGACACGTATGGTAAGAAAGAGCATATTAGTAGCATTCATGTGCATGTGTGCCATTCATGTGCATGTGTGCCATTCATGCCACCTTAACAAACAATTGCATAGGTAACTTACTTCTTTTGTTGTCTTGTCTTCATTTCTTCAATGACACATTAGGATCTCTTCCTTTGCTAGGTATAGAGTTCTGTGTGCAAGTTCCTAGGTCCAAGCCAGGGAGTTTCTTTTTGTATCCTCAATCTTGAGGCATTGTTCTCGACTGTCTTTTCTCGAGCTATTCGTCACTTCCGACGATAGCTCATCGTAGGCATCGTCCTTACACTTGCAATCGCTGCCCCGTCTTTACCCGTTCGTGGTCCGCTATGGCCCAGCGAGCTTCTGAGAGTGTTACATTAACTGCCTTGGAGGGGATTCCTATTTCTGCCTCTCCTCCCTCTTTCACTTTGTCATCAGTCATTCCACCTTCACTCCATCATAGCCACTTTTGGGCGCCTGGAGTTCCTTGTCTGCCGATTTCGGGACAGTGGCAGACCCTCATTGTTCTAGAGCCCGCGGCTGAGGCGGTTACTATGACTACCACTAGGACATCTAGTCTGGTCATGTCCTGTTCTTCAGTTGACCCTCTTCCACTTGACACTCAATTGGCTGCGATTGCCTCATCAGTAGGAATTCAACCTACTGCATCTTTGAACTTCCAGCCCCCTATGACATCTCCACTGCTTGCTCATCCAGCCCTCGGTACTACTACCGATGGTTCTATCACCGTGCAATCTCACCAACTTTTGGCCCTTGCGCAGAAATTGCAAAACATGGCCATCTCTTTGGATCCCACCATGACTATGCCTGTCTGTCCCATTCCAGGGGATCCTACTCCATCTACTCAGGCACTTCACGTTGCACCAGTCACACCACCACTGCAGCTATCGTCCCAGCTTCCTGTTGTCTCAACAACAGGCGTTACTACTCTACCAATAGCATCACTACAACTGCATGGACAATATATTCCTCCCTCCAATGGTGGTGGTTTATCATAGCCAAGTGTTTGTGTGTAATATATATCAATTACCATTTAGGGTTTAGGGTTTAGGGTTTAGGGTTAGGGTTTAGGGTTTAGGGCTGAAAGGAGTACACCGGCCTACGAACCCAACCGTCCTGATTCAGTAGCTGTTGCTCCCACACACAACGACACGCCCCACACAACATAGCATCTTTATACCCTTGCATTAGGTACAAGCTTTTGCATGCACACCACCACAAATAGCACACATGTACGGGTACGCTGGTCCTCATGCCACGGCACCAGGTGGCGAGATGATAGATCTGGAGGAGCACACGAGTGCTATAGACACAGCGTAGGCGAGACCCGCCCCAACTGCACACTCAATGTCAACAGCAACTCCCAATGCACTTTTTGCCAGGATGAATGACTTGGAGATGGCTCTACATCAAGTGCAGGGCGGGGACCGCCAGTCTTTCTCCTTCTAGGACCTTTGCTATTTCCTAGAGGCGGTACTCCCACAAAACTTCCACATCCCAGAATTTGAGAAATATAATGGGAAAGGCTGCCCAATTTCACATCTTCAGGCGTATTGTGGTGATCTCGCTCAGCTACAGGCTGACGAGAAACTTCTCAATCGCCTTTTCTAGAAACGTCTTAAAGGTCCAGCTCTAAAATGGTTCACGTCGCTGGATATGTCTACCATAAGGACCTGGAGTGATCTAAGCCAAGCTTTTCTGGTGCAGTACACTTTTAACCTCGACATGGTCCCAAAGCATGAGGACCAGGTCACCACCAAGCAGAAGCCCCAAGAGCCGTTCGAGGAGTACGTCTGGTGCTGGCGAGCCCTTGCTTCACAAGTGTGTGATAGACCTTCTGACGAAGAGTCTATCAAAATAATAATTTAAGGGGCACAGCCAGCCACTAGGGCTCTGCTAAGCATCCAGCCCGTTTCCACCTTTGCAACCTTGATCAAAGCTGGCACCCATGCAGAGAGCTCGCTAAATAGCGGAAGCTTCCCATCATTAGCAGCATTCGCAAAGTAGACCATAGGTACCTGCGGGACTGGTAACAGCAACAGTGGTAACAATGGTTCTGGCACTGGTTACGGGAGGAGGAAAGACTCTGCTAAGAATGTTGTGGCATACGTAGGGGCTCCTGTTATGCCAGCCAATGTGGTGAGCTCGCCAGCTCAGAATTAGGTTGTTTACACTCCTACATCTAAAGCACCACACACATCACAAATCATTACCACCACCGAGCCAGTCTACTGGCCAGCACTGGCAAGGCAAGGGCGTTACCAAGGATCAAGGCGACTCCCACGACCTGAGAGAGATTACATTCCTTTGGTCGAGCCACTGAGTGACATATTTTCCAAGGTAGTGTCACTACTGAAGCTTCCGGAAATCTGCCAACCACCAAACCCTCTTCCACTATGGTTCAAGGCGGATTTATTTTGTAGTTACCATAGAGTCGCAAGGCATTCTATGGATAACTACTATACAATTCGGAATGCTATTCAGAACCTGATTGATTGAAAGGTCATCAGTATTCACAGACAGGAGGCAGAGACCGCACCCGCTACACAAACACCTCATGCATTTGCATCCACATCCAGCAGCATAGTTCACCAGCCTTTGCCTGAGCATGCTCCAGGAACCTCGGGAGTCTATTTCCTTTTTTTCATATGAGGTTGAACCTTTTGATCCTTCCCTCCTCATCCACGATGTTTCAAAACCATTCTCTTATCGGTTAAGTCAATCCTTCATTGAAGCTTCCAACACTGTTGTCAATATGATCCAATTAACTGCCCGACCATGGCGGACGGCTACCAGACCCACCATGCAATCCACCCCACCAACAATTAACCTACTAGCCAAACCGAGACACCAAGAGCCAATACCTACTTTGCAAGTTACATCCACAGTAGAATTAAGGGCCCATGCTCTTGTGGTCATCAATTTGACACAGGATACTCACCGCATGCCTTATAGCTATACCGCAGAAATGTGTGCTGAGGTAACGCGATCGGGAAGGGTATACAAGGCCCCAGTCTCAACAAACAAAACCAGTCAGCTTGTGACTTCATCCACTCAAGTAGGAACCCATATTCCCAATCGAATCCCTGAAGAGACAGTCACAAGAGCTAACCCCAATCCCAAAGTTGACCCACCAGTAGCCGATATTACTGGCCAGTTGAAAAAGGTCAAGGCAGACATATCCATCTGGGATTTAATCCATACTTCAACCAAGCATAGAGAGGAATTTCTTCTGGTCTTTCAGGCTACCCATGTTTCCTCAACCATACAACCATCGGCCTTGGAGAACATGGTAGGGATGATAGCCGCACTAGAGGTCATTTCTTTCTCTAGTTCTGAGCTTCCTCTAGCAGGGACTAATCATAACCAGCCCCTATTCATCACAGTGCAATACCAAAATTTCTGCATTCCTCTCACTTTGGTCGATAATGGCACCGGTTTGAAAGTCTGCCCCTTGCGAACTGTAAGTCAGCTCGCCCCTTTAAGTCGGAGGACATTACTCCTGTAGTGAAAGGAATGACAGCTTTCGATAACACGCACCATGATGCCTTAGGGAGCTTGATCATTCCCTTAATCATTGGTCCTGCTCATTTTGAGATTGAATTCTATGTTGTTGACCTCGAGGTTATCCCCTCAACCCTTCACTGTATGATTAAGTTCCGCTGGAACAACAACATTGTTGTTGTAATGGAGGAAAACCTTGAGAAGGAGAGGGTTGAGGCAATCTCTTCAGTATCGCTCCATACTGTCCATTTTGACTCCAAACCTTCTGATGTGCTCTACCGTGTCGACCATTTTGAACTGGTCAATTTTATTCTGATTCTCGAGCATGCCAGTCATTTGGTCGCTTTTGGCAATTCCGTTTTGATGGTCGAGAATCTATGTCAGAGATGGGGATACGAGAAGGGAGCACCTCTCGGGCGGAATGGCAAAGGAATCGTCGAACCAATTGGCACAGAGAGAAGACGTGAATTTGAAGGACTAGGATACGAGTGGAAGCCAGAAGATGGATGTACGAAGCGTCCTAAGTACCAAAAAATCGTTATTTCATGAGATTTAACTAACTTTGTAAGTGCAGGATTGCTAGATCCTAATCAAAGTTTGGTGCTTGTAGAGCTTGAGCCGGACAAACCAATCAATGGACCGCAATGGATATGTGTAGAGGATTATTACTCAAAGGAGGAAATTATGGACTTCAGAATGGATTCGGCATCATCCATGCTACCGGGGATAGCTATGCTGGCATTGCCACCTCTAGAGTCAGCGGAGGATCATTCTACCAATCAAGATGCAGTATGGGATTCAACGAGGGTAGATTCAGCAACAGTAGCATCAGAGCAGCAATTAGTCCTAATGGGATTGCATCTAAAACAGTTGGAATTAGTGCCCGAGGTGTTAGGAACTTCGAATGCTTATTATGTGGATTTTGCTTCCGATGAAGAGGAAGGAGACGCTGTGGTAGCACAGGTGGATAGCATGCTTAGTGATCTGGAAGTTTTATTTCAAGAACAGTTGGCGATACTGGCCAAAGATGCGCAAAGTGAGCTTAGGTGCAAGAAAGGAAAGGCAATACAGACAGAGTACACTGAGGTGCAAACAGTTGCACAGGGTCAGTCTGCTATCATGATCTTGGAGGAAAATAGATCCTTAAATGCTATATTTGAGGAGTTCAACTCCTATCAGCCGGGAGGCGGGTCTAGGTGGTATTATCAGTCTTGGCCCCACTTGAGCAGTGAAGTCCAAAAAAAAAGAAAGATCCTGAGATAGGCTCAGGAAGGAACCAGAGCGGCAGCACTCACATCAGTCAAAAAGAGGACAACTGCCCACTTATTGTACATGTTGTACAAAGACATCATGAAATTGAAAGCTTTTGTCTACCTGAAGAGGAACAGTCAGACACAAGTTTAGAAATAGTAGAGCCAGGAATCATCAATGGTGCATACAAGAAGACTAGGGTTACAGTTGTAGGATCGAGTGGCTTCTCTAGAGGGGGTGAATAGAGAATCTTAATTTTCTAATATAAAATTACCCAAATTTAGGTATATGTTTTGACAAAATGAAGTATGTAACAAGAAGCTATACCAAAATCATACAAGATTGAAATTTATACTAACTCATGCACAAGAAGGAGATAAGAGACAATGAAGATACAAGTTATTTATAGTTGTTCAGCCAAACCCCAACCTAGTCCACTCCTCTAGACTCTCTTGAGATTTCGCTTTATATGCAAAAGATGCAATACTTACTTGTGTTTGCAATCCCCCCAAAACAATCCTAGCTCCTTCCACTTCTCGTTCCCCAAGAAGTTAGAGCCTCCCCTTGTAGCTTTACAATCAATGACTTCCCTCTCATAGAGCACTTTTACACTTGTAATACAATCTTGCTTGTGAGGAGAATGAGAATAGAATTTGAGCAAAGAATTAAAGAAGTACAAGTATCTCAAAATGTGTTGTTCTATCAAGACACATCGAGGCCCTGTTTATAGCCGAGGAACCATCGAAACATGTGTCTAACGGCTAGAAAACTGTCATGAAACGGCTATATAATCGGTATGCCGTTATGCTCATCAGAATGCCAAACCAGTTTTCAATCAGCAACTCTCGAGCAATTCAGTATGCCGAAACTATTTCAATATACCGAATTTTCCTGAGATGGTATACCGTTCTAACCCGGTATGTCGTTTTCCCTTTAGTTTTGCCATCACAGTATGTTTCGGAACTCCGTTGTATGTGCCGATTGTTCCTGCTTCGGTATGCCATTTTTCTTCGGTATGCCATTTCTGGATTCTTCATCTTCAGTCTCGGAGTGTCGTTTTGTATGCCGATTTTTGCTGTATCGGTATACCGAATTTCCTTCGATATGCCAATTCTGATACTTTCTTAAATTTACAACAAATTCTAAGTATACCTAACTCAATATACATTTCCAATATATCATACAGTTTACTTGACATTCAACTTTTTCTAAGTATGTCATTTACAACCAGTGATTTCCTCTTTCATGAAAATATATAAAAATTCATTAGTCCAGATATAATCATCAAAACAAAATATATTACTAACAATCTCTCCATTTTGATGATGACAAAATCAAAATATCAATTATAAGTTATAATCATATTTCAATAACCTCTCCCTTAAACTTAGCTTCCAATAACCTCCCCCTTAAACTAAGCTTGCCTTTTCATAGATGTTATTATCATTGAAATTTATATATTTTACTTTTTTCTCCCCCTTTTTGACATAATCACAAATATGATACGTAACAGACAATTCTCCCCCTTTTTTAGCTATAACCATTATATAGAATCAATATCAACCAAGACAAATAGAGGAAATCAAAACACAAAAATAGAGCCATTAATGATTCAAGTTAATAGATGTTCAAATCTCATAACAATGTAAATAGATAATCAAGTTACAACACCAAAACTAAGGAGAGGGTGGATTTATGTGTTCAAGAATATCCTGGTGATTTTCTTGAATCCTGTCCTGGTACGCCTCGACCTGATCACTCAGTTTCTTAATGCTTTCGATATATTCTTGATGTCTTTGATTTTGTTGAAGCATCAAGTCAGAAATAAGTTTCTGTTGTTGTATTTGGATATCCATCATTTTCTTTTGTTGAAGAGACAGCTCGGCCATTTGTTGTTGAAGAGAATCCAATTTCTTAGACGTGTCAGACTCTTCTTCCACCTCTTCCTCAGAATTGGCGTCTTCATGTGTTGTCTTTGTTTGTGGTGGTGTAGAAGAGGAACCCCCTTGATGATTTTTGAGTTTACTATGAAGCTCAATGGATTGTTCCATTTTGGCAATGGCTTGAGTTCCTAAGGGTTTGGTTTTAACAGGTAGGCTTGGTTCATCAAGAGAAATGTCATAATTTTCAAACAAATAAGTTAAGGGAGGTCCAAAAAAGAACTTCGTTTTTACATGAGTGATATAGTGAAAAATCACTTGACCCTAATTAACCGGAATTTGTTTGACAATTCCATAGACAACTTTATAAGTAAGTTCACTCAATTCATCTTGGTGGCCCTTCTTTTGAACTAAGTTGGCGGCCACAATGTAGGCAATAATGCGTGATTGTTTGGTGAGTTGTTTGATCTTAGTGGGTTTGAATGTGCTCCTAGGGTTCAAGGAGATGGCTTTATTCATTTCACCATAGGACCAATCTAACTCATA
>JAMKQA010005948.1:0-17225 GCA_024699735.1 Posidonia australis | reverse complement strand
AGGGATCCTTACCCACATCTTTTTGGTTTTCGTAGACTTGTCCTTATTATTTTTGCATGATTTTTCATGTTATGGTTTTCCTTGTCTTCCATAATAGATTAGGTGGCAACTCCATTTATTTTGCTTTTTTCGACGTGGTTTTGTCGACCGATTTCGCATTCATTTGCGGAATCTCCTCGCCGACATGGTTACACTTTCCTGATGACAATAGGCAAATAAAAGTCTATGGGTGGTAGATCTGCAGATGGTGAAGAGGTCTTGACTGTGAGAGGACGTGATCGTCGTCGATATACCTGTAAAGTACCAGAAACCTCTATTTCTGTAGTACGGGCATCAGTAACATCTGTCTCCCCAGGCTCAACTACAAAAGGTAAAGGTATACTCTTAGAGACCGAAGTAGTATTATCGAAAGACTTTGATTCTCAAAAAAGGTAACATCAGTTGATACAATATACTTCTTGATAGCAAGAATATAATAACGATAATCACGCTGAGTATGAGAGTATCCTATAAACACACAACAAACAGACCTCAAGACAAGTTTGTCCAGGTTTGAAGTTAAATCCTGAATAAACGCAACATAGCCAAATACTCTAGAGAAAAAGTGTCCACATCAGGACAAAATTTCTACAAGGGAAATGTCCCTGCCAAGTGTGGTAGATGATATGTAATTGATGAGATGTGAAGTAGTCAAGATAGCATCAGATCAGAGATACTTAGAAACATGCATTTCAAACATAAGTGATTAGTAACATTAAGTATATGACGATGTTTACGTTCAACCACTCTATTTTGTTAAGATACATGTGGACAAGAGGTTTACTGTATAACACCAAGAGATTCATAGTAATGGCGAAGACTTATTTGAGTAAATTCCAAGACATTATCAGTGTGAAAAATTTTTAGATAAACAGAAAACTGATTCTTTATTTCTATGAAAATTTCTTAACAATGTCAAGCACACTGATTCTATCTTTTAAAAGATATACCAAGAAATACGAGTAAAGTCATCAATGAAGACAATGTAATATCTGTAGTCAAACAGGACCCTAAACATCATAATGTACTAAATCAAAAGGACTGTTACTCCTAACAAGACATAGACTCCAAAAGGTAGTACGATGGTGCTTACTTGGATCAGTCTGCTGTAGTTTCTGATGAGACAGGTGACCCAGTTGACGATGCCATATAATGGATGATTCATTGGTGAAAGCTAGTGTTGCAAAGCCTCGAAGTATCTCATCTTTGACTAGCAGGTAAACTCCTCAGCCTTTGTCACGTTCCAGGTCAATTCTCTTTCTCGTCTATAGATCCTGAAATGTACAATGAAAAGAGAAGAATGTCACATAGTAATTCATATTTTTGGTAATGGAACTAATGGACAAAAAATTTACAAGAAATTCAGACACATAAAGAACTTTGTTTAAAGTTAACTGAGGCGTAGCACGAATAGTGCCTTGCCCAGACACCCGACAAGTTCGACTATCAATTATAAAGACTGATCCAATATCAAGTAACTGGGGTATACAAGAGTAAAGACTGATCCAATATCAATGATTAGCAGTAAATGTAGATACACTTATAGAGACATAAAGTACCCTAGCAAATGTATTCTCCAGGTTGGAAGTAGAATCTGCTTTAAGAATCTGACCTCGAATTTGTGATGAGATCTCCGAAGTCAGTCCAGACAGATAAACTACAACAGCGAGCTTCTCACAATATCGACGCATCATAGAGATATCAGAAGTAAGAGGCTGATACAATCAAGCTCATCAAGTAATGTCCGAAGCGCATCAAAGTGATCTTGTACAGAACTGTCTCTTATCTTCAAGGTGAAAATCTGCTCGTAGATCTCAAAGACCCTAGAGATGTTCTTCTCATATCCATGCATCTGTTTTAGAGTATCCCAGATCTTCTTGGCAGGATGAAGAATCATAAAATTGCGAGCCACAGTAGGTTCCATGTTATTTACAAACCAAGAAACAATGACTGAGTCATCTGCAAACCAATCTTCATATGTACTATCTTTGATATCAGATGGAGGTTGGGTTAGATGCTTAAACTTACAGTGAGTAACCAAACATGTCTCAAAACTTTGTGACCATAGGAGATAGTTTTTCCCATTCAGTTTCTTTGAGGTACCACTCAAGTTTTTAACAAATGATTCTCTAAAAGTCATGCTAAATAACACAAATCAGATCTGAAAAACTACTAACAGGATGCAAAAATCAATATCAAGGGCCTCAAAGAGATGATAAACAGGTGGACAACAATAACCACCCTCAGTAGTAGCAGAATAAAGGAAGTACACCCTATCTATGAAGCATACAGCAGCAGTAGTAGCCACTGAATCCCTTCCGATGGTAGAAAAATTGATCTTTTACACTCTACTTACCTATGGACGTGCCTAAAAGATGACGACGAAGGCCGTCAGTGAGATAGGAAGGGCCCCTTAGATCAGCCGGACAAGCCCTAAGATGGCCTATCAACGTGATACAGGGACCCGAAGAAGGCCTGGCAGGAGCTGGGGTCTTACCGGAGCGTTGGACAACGCTGGAACAGGGTTAGGTAGGGCTGACGACGCAGATCAGGGGCCAACAAAGCTTTCCTGCAGTCGACGGCTCAGGCAAAGGAAGACGTAGACGTGAGAAGGAGCGAAGAAGCGGCTGGACAGGAGAGCTAGTGACGGAGAGAGCCGAAGGTGGCCAGAAAGCTGCTACCAGCATCGGAAAAGGTGGCCGGAAGTTGGTAATTCTAAGGATTCCTCCCTAGACTCTGGTATCATATGCAATTAAGAAAAAATAATGTCTAATCTTTATATTAGGGTAGAAGATACATATATATAGAATAAAAATAAATAGATATTTAACTAGATATCCAAATACCGTATAACAAGACTCAATATAAAATAACTCTATAACCTCAATAAGTCTAAATTACATCTAATAGGGTGTGTATCTTGTACCACACAATAACCCAACGCAGTCAATGAGTTCCCAATGAACCAAGTTCCGATCCACCGTTCGATTACTCTTTCTTCCTCTCTCAGAGTTCCACCAATCCCCAGCAATTCATGCATTACCAGGAATCCAAGGAATGAGTGCACGTAAACCAAAAAAAAGGGAAAAAGAAAAAGAAGAAGGAGGTTTCATAACCCAAAGAGCCCAAACGATACCTATCCCACACTAAGAGTTGTAGCGCCTTCTCCATCAATTCTCTGACTAAGCTCGATGCCTTGAGTTACAAGAGGTCATCAGAGGTTTGCTTCCATGCTCACAACAACATGCATGAGAGGAAACCAACACCACCTCCCACATACAGTCCAAACAAAGTCTTCCCCTTCCTCTCAACATTGGATTCTCCCTGGAAACACTCCCCTCCTGACGTTAAAGAAGAAAGGACCGTAAAAATCCTGGAGAATAAGAAATGATCTCGTATATATAGGTAGCATGCACAAACAGTATTTTCTGGAAATAGTTCGACACATTAAACACAACATCTGCTGCATCTTACATAAGACGCACAAATATACGTATTTAACAATTTAAGCTTACAAGTCAAGTGTTAAACGTAGCAATTATAGCATCTAACATAAGACATAAATAAGTTAACCTTTTGTTTTTGCAAATGGTAGTGGGGGTTATTCCCCTTAATAATTTCCCCCCTACAGTTCGTGAGACTCAAACTCAGAGGAGAGGTGTACGTTTCACTCCCGCTGTTCAACTACAGCATAGCATTTGGTTGCAAATATGTTAACATTTAACATCCTATATTTTCAAATTAAAATTTTAGCCAAAAATGCTACCAAAAATCTAAGACATTACATACTTCAAGTTGAAAGAGAGATAGAATTGCCTACTATGTTTTCCATCATGATACCAGACACACCATTAAGGACTGCAGGCAGTTAAAGGAAGAGATAACAATATTGATTTGGCAGGGTCAACTCACTTGATTCGTCGATAATAGGGAATGAAAGAAAAGACACGTGTGCACCTAAAACTTTAGTGACTCTTGATGATCAACCAAGGCCTCAGCTTAATGAAGTAATTTTTAACAAACCAATGGTAGGCAAAGCGAGCTTTTCAGCTCAAAAGGCTTATACCTGACTAGTGTACAGCACATAGCTAGGGCCTCCTGAGCAGAATGCCTAAGGTTGGCAGCAGAGGTCAATTTCAGTGGCGCTAACTTAGAGGGAGTGGCCCCAGTCCTCATGACGATGACTTCGTGATCTCAGTCACCATCTCTAATACATTGGTAAGGAGCATCTTAGTTGATAACGAAAGTTCTTGCAATATCTTGTTTTGGGAGCCTTACTACACAATGGGATTTAGCTCAACCAACTTAAAGCCCATGCTCATATAGCTTGTTGGCTCCAACAATCAGACCACTCCCATAGAGGAAACCATTGTACTATCTCTGATGTTGGACAATAAGGACAAGCAAGCAACCACAATAATGGAATTTGTTGTGGTTAAAATTCCAAGTTGTTATAACATAATCTTAGGGAGATCAACCTTGAATAATCTACAAACTGTGACTTCCACCTACCACCTGTGTCTAAGATTCCTTACATCATGAGGATAGCATCCGTACTAGGTGACCAACTGGCCACTCGCAAGTGTTATGTCTCTTTACCCTAGATTAAGTGAGTAGAAGCCATGGTGATCACAAGACCTGCATATGAGCCAAGGAGCTGAGGGCCAAGTCAACCAAGGAGGTGAAGGATTAGCCTCGACACTCTAGAAGATCCCAAGATGTTGAAAATCGAGGTTATCTTGCCCACAGTGAGCTAAACGACAAATGGAGGATATGCATTAAATTTGCCAACCTAAACAAGCATTGCTCAACCACACTGAGCTAAACGAAGAAAACAATTGGGACCTCCCATGACCTTGGAACATTATTAAGCAAATATTATCAATCATTTTTACTCACATGTATAAATTCACTTAGTCCTACACCAAAATAGTTCTTTTTATCACTCTTTGAATGGTATAGAGCCTTTCTTGTTCCTAGTAACAACATGTTTCTCAATAGACAAGCAAAAGTCTTTAGTCATTGGAGAGCTTCGGTACAAAAGATCTCCTCGAGTAAAGTAGGCCTCAGCCAATGGAGAGCTACGATTCAAAAGATTCCCTTGAGCAAAGTAGATCGTAGTCATCAGAGAGCTACAGCTCAGAAGATCCCCCCGAGTAGAGTTGATCTCAATCGATAGAGAGCTACGGTTCAAAAGACCCCCTCAAACAAAGTTGCTACGACTCTAAAGATCCTCTCGAGCAAAGTTGACCTCAGTTGGAAAGAACTACAACTCAGAAGATCCCCTAAGTAGAGCACACCTCTGTCAATAGAGAGTTATAGCTCAGAAGATTCCCCCTGAGTAAAGTTGACTTTAATTAATGGAGAATTTCAACTCAAAAGATCCTCCCAAGTAGAGCAGAGCTCGATCAGCAAAGAGTTACGGTTTGGAAGATCTCTCTGAGTAGAGTTGACTTTGATCAATGGAGAACTACGACTCAAAAGATCCCTCAAGCAAAGCACACCTTGGTTGGCAGAGAGCTACAACTTGGAAGATTGCCCCAAGCAAAGTTGACCTCAGTCAACGGAGAGTTATGGCTCAAAAGATTCTCCTGAATAAAGTCCTCGACCGGTAGAAAACTTCAGCTCAAAAGATCCCCCTAAGTAAAGCACACCTTGACTGGCAATAGCTACGATTAAGAAGATCCTCCTGAATAAAACAGACTTCGGTTGGTGAAAAGCTACAACTTGGAAGATCCTCCGCAAGCTACGCGTCCATAACCCCTCGAGTCTTCAACATCAAACAAGAGGACACAAGCACCCCAAATTATAGATGGTAGGAACACTGCAAATGGAAAAATCGAGCCAGAGTCCACCTAGTGTATCAACTATAGACCTCCCTTGAAACATACCAAGCAACATCAACTGGTGTCTTGGATGAAGGACAAGTTCAAGTCTGAGTAGTGGCTCGCGAAGACATCCCACGCTTGCTCTCCCATATAAGCATCAAAATCACATTACTACTTAGTAAAGCGACCCTTCGACTTACTTTACGAAGTAAAGGACTCTTGATAGGGGTGTTGACTCGACAACTCAAACTTCAAATAGAAGAAGACACAAATACTCCAGAAGTGGCCTCACTTCAATGTTCGACCTACTAAAGGATTGGCAATTGGCCCGCTAGACGATTGACGATTGTCTAGCCAGAGGATTGGCAATCGACTTGCCAGAGCATTGGTGATTGGTCTGCCAGAGGATTGATGATCGGGCCTTAGCAAGCATTTCGTCTGTGGGGCCTACCAAGCCACACCAATGAATGCATCCCACTCCCTGACTTGCCACACATTTAGATCCTAATGGTCAGGGGCATCATCGATAGGCCATAGAAACCCCATCCTTATAAATACCAATAACTCCAAAGGTACGCAAATTTACATAATTTTAAGCATCTAAACTTAATTCTTGCTCTTGAGTTAACTTAAGCACCTAAGGAGACCATGCTGATTCGTCAGCACCTTTTGACCTTTTCTACTCTTACTACATGCAGGCCTCCAAACTCTCTCTAACCTCAATTGGTGCCGCAATCCAAACTCCTAGACCTCGACCTGTGTAGTAATTCAAGCTTCTCAACTTCAACGTCTCCAATTGAACGTGACCCAGACTAAGCTATGATCCTTGAACACCAAGCAAGATCAATTACCATTCAAGAATCAACTTACAATTCATAACTAAGGGGACACAAAGAGGATAATAATGTAATGCCTACGAGTCCACAATTTAATCATTCAAACTAACATTGGAATGTTTAAAGAGGCTTTTAGTAGAGAGGAATAACTATGTTTATCAGACAGAACTTAAATGAACTGAGAACCCAGTTCCGTACATGAATTATTGATTACTATAGATGTGAAATGAACATGAATGACCACCTAGCAAGGAAAAGAGGCGATGAATGAGAGGATGCATGACATAGGGCCTAACATTGCATTTGAATGTTTAAAGAGACTTCAATTAGTCAAAACAGGTATGTCTTAGGTAGCATTTGGATGGAGGTTTGATTATGACGAAAAGGTAATATCAAAGAGTGTATTTTTTCCACAGATTCTTGGCTCCCAACAGCATGTAAGACACGCCACTGTCTGGGATTTTCAGATTCTTGGAGAATCTAGAGTGTTTAGATCAGATTTCTTGAATTCTTGACTTTTATTGGAAAATCTGGTCCTGGAATCTAAACCCAAAATGCTACCAATGTTTTTCATAGAAAAATTTAATAAACTGAATTCATTTCAGCATATAAACAAGATATATCACAACAATTTTGGAAAGGTTGCATAGTTTTAAAAAATAATAACATATGCAACAAAGAGAAACGCACATATAGGCTCATAATGGAAAAAAAATATGGTCAACACTTTCAAACCTTATTTGCATACCTTTACTATTTGGATTAGCTTCAAAATCCAACAGGAGAAGCACGCAATTCTCACTTCCAATCGATGCTGCTATATGCTGATTATTACAAGATAACAAATTTGATATGCGAGAGTTCACAAGTAATTGGAACACTAAATAAAACAAGAAAATGAATGGATGTAATTCTCATACCAAGGCCGTACGTCCATTTTTGTCTGCCTCATTTGGATTGAGATCACGTCTAAGAAGTTGACGCATCAACAAGTCATCTCCTCTACTTGCAGCAAAACATAGAGTCAGTGGCAAGTCCATTCGACCATGAGCCAACATGTTTTCTGTATCTCTTAAGATGCCCTCCATTATGACATCATCCTTCTTCTCTTTCAGATACTGTGCAGAAAATGAAACTACATACTGAAAATCTTCTCTTGATTTAAGAAGACCTCGGAATAGAGTTGGAAGAAAACTAACAAGGAAGATTCAAATGGAATGTCTAACCACTAAAGAAACAAAATTAAAATGCGTGGAACTCTCACTAAAATAAGGAGTATTCTGACCTGTAGCAAATTGTTCATGATTACTGTTCCATCCTCAATATCTGCTTGAATAATATTAAGAAATGAAGTACGGTTTAACCGTAACAGTTGGCATAAACGCTTCGTGCGAACTGTGAATAGTTGTGGTCTGTAGCAAAGCACTCCGATTTCCCCAAAAAGATCCCCCGTCTTTGCCTCCTGAACAACCTGGAAAAACGTCGGCTGTGCTTTGTCAAAAGAATCATTACTGAACCAACACTTCATGTGTAATGTATCCCGAAAATCCACTGACGTTATGTTACTAATTACTGGAACTTGCCTGTTCTGTTCCATTCTTAAACACTATGAGCTCCTGAAAAAAGTGATACAAAAAAAAAGGCTAAGTAAAATACACAGGCCGTTAAAATCAGTTAAGCACATATAAAAAATGTATGATCCATTACACCAACATTCCTATTATAAATAGTTCGAGTCTGAATTTACCACAGCGCCGTTCACGAGTATATAGAAGTCTGTGGGTGCTTCATTCTGCAATATCACATCTTCTTTCGGAGGAAAATATTCAGGTTTCATCTCAGAAACCTTTCAAAATATTGAGAAATTCAACACAAAAAATCTGCTGACAGAAGCATACAATACAAAAGTTACTTTTGAGAAAGACAGTAGCTAATGCCCTTACCAGCTGAAAAAGCAAGTCATTTGAAACTCCCCGAAATAGGTACACCTTATCAACAAATGAGTAGAAAAGATAATGTGAAATGCTAGATCTAATGGCTTTAGGAAGGGCATCGATTGTTTCTTGTTGCTGAAGCCCCTCCGAGTCTGTTCTAAACCTCAAACATAGGTGAGCAAGCATCTGATCTTGCAGACGAGGTGGAAGGTGGTTCCTTTGTGCAAAACTTGAAGCTGCTTGTATCGTATCCCTCTATCATTCAAGGAAAGTGGTCAGATAAGCTCAATGAAGTCAATAACATACACCTTGAAGGTAGTTGATTTTGTCTTTTAAAAAAAGAGAGAATATATCTAATAATCAAACTTCTGCTGTCTTTTCAAAAACCAATATTACAACGTAGGTTGGTTCATGGGCCCAAAATCCAGATTATCTCGGCAATTAAGGCTGCAAAATAACCTACTCCAATGATAAAAGAACATATGATACAGAATGTTGTCATATCATGGATGCAAAAGAAGAGAACTCCATATTCATATAAATTTATGTTG
The DNA here is from genome assembly GCA_024699735.1 of Posidonia australis. Lineage (NCBI taxonomy): Eukaryota > Viridiplantae > Streptophyta > Magnoliopsida > Alismatales > Posidoniaceae > Posidonia > Posidonia australis. The sequence continues at coordinate 8,037 of JAMKQA010005948.1, read as the reverse complement.
GTATAACTAATGGAGAATTAAAGAGGGTATTCTCAAGATTCAATCAAGTGGTGCTTCTATCAAAACAGGGCAATCAACTGATTGATGCGGCCGTAAATTTCATTAGTCAGGCTGGAAAATAAATTTCCTAAACAGTGGGTATTCTAAAGAGGACGGGAAACTCACAAATATTCTAGTTCGGCTGGTCCTATGGACAATCAAGTTGGTCATGTTTCCAATCAAATATGCAGTCAGACCGAGGTTGAAGAACATGTATATGATGTCAAAGATCATTTCCCCTGTATTTTCTGGATGGAAGTCTCCATATCCAACAGTAGTTAAGGTTGTAATTGACCAATACATTGTAGTTATATATCTGTCCCACAAGCTTGTCCTCTTGAAATCCTCTATGACGACTCCAATCCATGTCTTACTAGGATCATGATGAGTTTCCGCCAGAAAATAGTAGACGCACCCTGCAGCATGAACTGCAAACAGGGTCACCTACATAAAAAAGTTCCAGACAAGATAAAAGGGGACTATAAAAGAGAAGATAAATGAAAAAAAAACAACATACTCAAGAAGAGGCTTACACAGACAAGCTTTGCACAACGGACCCAAAAGTAGGGGAAATGTCTATCTTTCTCCAACCTGCATCCACAAAGCAGCATAGAGATGGGTATTAAACTTACAATGAAGGTACCATCTGAAAGAGGATAAGGTATTCATAGTTACTAACTGAGAGGGTGTAGCAAACATATTTGTAGAGAGTGCTTGTTATGGTGATGGAAATACGAAATTAGGATAAAGAAGAAAACTGGTTGAATAATATCAGGGGAAAATTTGGTGAAACAAAAACTAGAAATTCAAAAATATTGCACTAGACCATAACAATAGATTTTAGAAGTTGAAAATAAAATGCAGTTTTAACCAGGAGATCACCAGCAAGGAGCCTAGTAGTTATTTTAAGAGATGGAACAGAAAAAAATTTGTATCATATTTATCATCACATAAAATTTCACTCAGTTCATGGAGCAATATCTTGTTTTAAATATAGCTGTTTAGCTGCAAATTGGGAAAGCTCTTACCTAGCAAAAAGGCTACTGACCCGTCGCAGCCGAAGGAGTCGGAGCGTGTTGAAAATTCCGGCATATCGGGTTTCTGAAGGCAGTAACGCCCGATAGAGTTCTGAAGGAATAGTGGAAATAACATCAGGTATTAGCATTCTTTTTGAGTATCTTTTAGCAATCTTTTTCCAGTCGTCCACGAGTAGATAAGTTTCCTTGTCGAGATAGGCTACAAAGAAGGTCAACACAATATCGATAGTGAAGAACGCATTGACAACATTATCAGCAATCGCTAAACCTCCTTGCGCATGCGTGAGAAATCCAAACTCAAACGGAGAAACCCAAGCACAGTAGACGACCAGAACAATAAGAAAGATCTGCCAAGCTCTGCATAAGATAACAGATGTTTTAGCAGGAAAAACCAACAAAGAAATGCAATATTTTGAGAAATACTAGGAAATAACATGGACAACATTCCGCACATGTGGTGAAATTTAAGTAACCATTAAAAATGATAGGTAGTCACTACTAGTACAGAAAACTAGTCCAACCGTGTCATTCAGGATGAAGAAAAAAAAAGGACAACACCTTTCGATTCTCAACCGTGGAAAGATAGTAATCTGTTATGAAACGAACATTATCGACAATTTTAGCAAAAGAAAACAGATGTAAGATCCTGAACAGCAGCAAAGGAGGAGGAGGAGAAGGCAAGTAGACTTCTTTGAGAAGAAGGGGAATGCATCAGGAGAAGGAAAAGAAGGAAGCATGGTGAAGAAAAATGAGGAGGAGGGATCTGGACCTGTAACGTCGATCGCTGGGGGAAATGATGGACTTACGAAGCCTAATCCTTCGACTGCTTCTGGCGCCAAGGGAAGGGAGAATGGCGTTGGTCATGCTGTATTGACTCCCATCTCTGGAGAGCTCGGCGTCGTAGACGTTGTTGATCTTCTTCGTCTTCATCTTCGTCTTCATCTTCGTCGTCTCCCCGGATGAATTCTTCTGTCCGTCTTCTCTCGGGGATGGGATTAGAACGGGAAAGGGAATCCGCAGAACAACCAACGAACGAACGACCAACGTTGTTGCTGCTGCTGCTGTTGCTGTTAGTTATAATTGGAGCTCGTCCGTTTGGATACCCCATAAATTACGGAAATGAAGCGTTACAACGTTGTAGAAAATTAAATTTTATAAAATTAATTTAGAGTATTTGCATAATCAAAAGAAATTTTATTTTATTCCTAAGTTTATGCCTAGAATGTGCTTCTCTCACTGTGTGAAAGACATCCTATCGATTACATTATCATACCATTAAGTGGTTTATCTACTCTTAGAATCTCAGATACATTCCAAAGTTTTCTTAGATGCACAACAATACATAATCTCTGAATTAAAACTACTTCTAGATGACTTTTGGATAATTAACTTCTACTAAACTATAGAAAAACCATTGAATAGGGTCTAATACTCTCGTTTCTTCGAGAAGCTACAACTTCTCAATAAGGAAAATCATATGTAAATTCATGATTTTCCAAAAGTTAATTGAAGAGAATCTCTAATAAAAGCTAGATAATAAGGTATGTAATTACAGTACTAGTCTTATTATTTTTTATAAATTACTTAGAAAAGGGAAAAAAAGAGGAGAGGAGAAGTGTGTACAAGGGATAGATATGTATTTTAATTTATGGTAAAATCTAACTTCTACCAAAGAATCTTTATTTAACAAACAAGATTTTTTAAAATAATTTAGATTATAACTTTTACAAAATTTTCCAAAAACTAACTTCTGAACAAAATTCAAAATCTTACTTTTGCAACATTCCAAATGGAGTCTAAAATCCATGCTTTATCCAAATGGACCCTTATTATTTATTTTTTTCTTTTGATTTCATTTTTTTATTATTATGATCTCTCTCTCTCTCTCCCCATCGATGATAATAAATAATAATATCAACATCGTCAAACATTAATAGACCAGACTCTTCCTTTTTTCAAAAAAAATAAAAATTTAAAATAAGATCTATCCTCCACCGTTTGCCCCTTTTTTTTTCTTTTCTCAAAACACATCCAGACATTAACATACGCGACTTCCTCAAGTAATTTGTTTGGGTCAGCTTATTTGTGGATCATATACATTTAAAAAGCGATGATGTGCCACAGAAATAATTGTTTCTTATTAGTAACTTAGAAAATCTAGTATTTTAGATTTTTCTTGACAACACAAGAAAGAATCAATAAACGATACAACTTAATTGACCAACATACCCTAAAGACCAACCGCAAGCCGGTAGTTAGGACGGAGATTTTCTCTTGTTTTAGCACTTCCTTTCTTCCTTCTGCGTTAATACGGCGTGGCGTGGCCACAGAGCATGAAGGCTGTTCTTGCCATTCTGTACACAAACCAGTTTTTTTTTTCCCTGTTTTGCGAAAGGCAATTTTTTTTCAAAAAAACTCAGGCTGTACAAGTACAACAATCATGGCACACGAAGTAGGTTTAGATTACGCTTAATCAAGCCCCACCACCTCATCTGCTAGAGAATCTTCAACGTACCAATTTAAAGGGCCTGTATGAGTTGGAGTTTCTGCTCCGCCTGGGCCCAAAAGCATTGATTGATGGGGATTTTTTTGTTTGTTCTTCGGTTAAATTTTCGCTTTTTCAATTTTCAACTACAGTAGACAATGTTTCATTATTTCAATGATCGGGAGAACTTTAAATTCGTCACAGGTCTTAGATTTGAATCCTGGAACATGCATAAAAAATCCACCTCTTACTATCTCAACCGCTAATAAAAAAAAAAAAAACCATCTTAGAACAATGTCTCATTGTCACAGTGGTTGGAAGAACTTTAAACTCGTCACAGGTCTCAGTTCAAATCCTAGAACATACATAAAAATTCACCTCTTACTGTCTCAACTGTTAACAAAAAAAAAAAAAACTTTCAACTACAGGAGGAGACATGACGCCATGTTTGGACGGGTTCGTTATGGGATTCCAAATTCTACATGGTAACTCTTTTCACGAGCAAAGGTCAAAGGACCACACACGCTAAAAACCAGAAAGTGACACTTGTAATTTTCTTTTAGCACGTATTGTTATCTTTAATAGAATAGATTAGTGCATTGCACGTGATGAGGACTATCCTATGTCGTCTGGCTTGGACCCAAAGACCCAAGCAAACCACCTAACGACAATTGGATGACAAGGCTTGTCATCCAACAAATACATGTAGACACATGGAATCCATCCTCAAACCCCGGAGTTTAACCGACAAAGACATATTGCAAGAAGGCCAGCCAAGCTTTCAACCTTTGGGCCAGCCTGACTCAATACTCAAACCTTCCAAGCTATCACACATGGACTTTCTAACACGTCGTAACTTCCACACATGCGACACCACCTTTTGACAACTCTACCTACAGGAAGTCATCACTTAGACGTCGTCTTTTGGAAGAAGCACAAGAATCTTCCTGTATCTCATAAATACACGTGGATTTCCAATGCACACAGTAGTATCGCATGCTCTCAACAATGTCCAACAGACATGCCAATGAACACATCAAGATATTCTTTCGGACTTAACTTCTGTCTCTAATTTGTCCACTAAAGTCAACTAGCAAGCATGGTAAGGCTGTTTGATTGTTGGCAGAAGCACCTCACCATGCATGACACCTTGTTAAAGCTCCCCACGTGTTTAAAACAATGCATCCAGCAAATAACCGTATTTAAACTTCATTTGCATTCTAGCAAATGTCTGCTTTCTGCTGGTGGACCTTCGCTTTTTTGTTAGAATTTCCCTAACCAATAGAATGGACACCCACTTTCTATTAACGGAGTTTTGTTTCTTGGTAAGGGAAATCTTGAACAAAAAGCAGACGTTCGCTAGTCATGACCAATGGACGTCCGTGCATGACTAGCGAACGTCTGCTTTTTGGTCAAGATTTTCTTAACCAAAAAAAAAGATGTCCTTTAATAGAAAACAGACGTCCATTGGTACTCTATGATTAGTGGATGTCTACTAAGTGAAGTGAACGTCCACTTTTCATTAGTGGGGATGTCATTAGGGGATGTCCACTACACATTAGTGAACATTTGTTTTTTTTTTTTATGTTAATGAAAATTTTCTTCTTCTCAAATAAATATTTCATAAAATTTTATAAACAGGATGTCTATTTTGTTACACAGGATATCCTATATTTGTTTATTTAATTAAAATATATTATAAATGATTTATTATAACTTAAAATTTAATATTTCTATTTTCAAATACATTGTCTTATTTACGGCCTAAATAAAATCGAACCTAATTGAGCCATAAATTTGGGTCGCAGGTTGGACCGTTAGGGCTTGGTCATGCTATGTTCAGACCCAAATCATGTCAGGCCTCAACCACAGGAGAAAATCCCCAGCCCATGGCCCTATTGAGTTCGGGCCAGGTCATTAGGCTATAGGCAACCTAACTCTAATTGTCAGGTCTACTCTTACATGTATGGGTTGTACATGAGGTGCGCATTTGGGTTGCATGTGTTAGTCATGCATATGACTTGCATGTTTGTGGCACACGTATATTGTGTGTTTTTGTCGGATTTGTGTTTTCCACAAAATTTTTGGATTACCCACATTGATTGTTTTACTATGGTTTTCTCATTGATGTAAGTGTGTATTATGTGATCTTTTGAGTAATCACTCACATATATATGATTTGTGTTTTACAGGCATAGATTAAAAGATAGATGTCTTGCTAATGCATATAGAAAAGTCACTTAGTCACACATTAAAGGTCTTGGGTAAATGTACCGTGGAAAGAGTAATCTTTAATATAATGGCATATTTAATTATGTACTTGAGACTTAGGTTACCTTTGCTTAATCCATTTGAGTTTGGATTCAGTGATATAATAAATAAAAATTAAATAAAACAATTTGTAAATTTATTAGGAATGTGATGATCAAAGTCGTTGCACCTTAATCTCTCCCAGCCAGTCAACCTATAGAGAGAAAATAGCTAAGATTTCCATAGTTGCCAGCAATCTAGAAAGGGCATCATGTACTTTATTTGACATGCCACTCTTATATTCCACCCTAAAATTGAGTCCCATTGATTTCAATATTCATTTTTGTTGTGCATAGGTGTGAATCTTTTGCTCCAGTAGGTGTTTTAGACTCTAGCGATCAGTCTTGATCACAAAAGATAGATCCATGAGATATGGCCTCCATTTGCCTATTGCCATTAGGAGGGCATCCACTTCTTTTTGAAAGGTTGGCATACTAAGTTGCTTGCCTTTAAAGGCTTTAGTTTGGTATGCAATGAGCGTTCTATTCTGCATGAGTATTGCCCCATTCCTACTTCGCTAGTATCACATTCTATGGTGAAGGATATGTTGAAATCTAGTCATGCCAATACTAGTGTGGATGTCATTGCCTCTTTCAATTGTTCCAAAGCATGTTGGGCCTCTTGATTCCAATGGAATCCCTCCTTCTTGAGTAATTTGGTTAGTGGTGATGCAATAGTATTGTAGTCAACTATAAACTTCCTGTTGTAGCCTATGAGCCCTAAGAATCCCTTTAGTGACTTTAAGTTGGTAGGAATAGGCCACTAAATCATAGCCTCGATCTTGTTCAAATCCATTGATACCTGATTTAGAAATAATATGACCCAAATAGTCAACTTATTGCACACTAAACAAGCACTTAAGAGTACTTGATTTTGAGCTGATTCTCAAGTAAGATCTGGAGTGTCACTTCCATATGTTCTTTATGTTTCTCCCAATTCCCACTATTAATTAAAATGTCATCAAAGAAGACAAGTATACACTTCCTAAGATGAGCCTTGAAAACTTGATTCATTAAGCTTAGGAAGGTAGAAGTGTAGGATCGAAAGGCTTCTCTAGAGGGGGGTGAATAGAGAATTTTAGTTTTTAATATTTCTATAACCACTTTTAACAATAATCAGAAATGATAAGTAATTTGATTTATGAAATTCTACTTATCATGCACACCAGAATTTAAAGCACAAGAAAGGGATGAAAGTAATTGAAAAATACAATTAATTTATAGTGGTTCGGCAACTCTGCCTAGTCCACTTCTCAAGATCCTCTTGAGATTTTTCCCTTATTCTTAAATAAAAGAGAACTTACTTGTTGGTAGTTCCACCAACTCCTCTCTTGCTCTTTCCACTTCTCTATCACCGAGAAGCTAAAGTCCTTTCTTGAAGCTTTACAATCAAGATCTTTTCTCACAAGGCTTGATTACAACAATTTGCTTACAGAATGCTTGTGAGGAGAGTAAATGACTAAAGGAAATGATGATTTACAAGTATTCAATGTGTATCTTTAAGGAGGAATAAATGAGTCTTATTTATAACCAAGAGACATTCATCAATTGTGTCTAACGACCACAATAACGGTCACAAACGGCTAGTCCTTCGGTATGTCGTTTTGTCCTTTGGTGTGCCGTTTTGTCCTTCAGTCTGCATTTTACGGTCAATTCAGTATGCCGTTTTTATTTCAGTATACCGATTTCTCCTGAAACGGTATGTCGTTTTCCATCGGTATGCCGTTTCTGCATTTTCCTTTGGTTCCTCAGCTTTTCGGAATTCCGACGCATGTTCCGTTTTCTACTGATTCGGTATGCCGATTTGCTTTTCCTCTTCATAAAATCGGAAGGTCGATGAGTGTACCGTTCCTTCTGACGTACTGTAGACACCCCGATTTTGAGGTAATCCGGAGATGAATATCCTATGTTGCTTTGGATGTAATCAGCCCTTAAACCGAGCCCCAAACCCACTAGCCAGAGCCCCAATTGAGACATTTGTGAGCAGGGCTGGCGCACCAAGTTGGTGCACCAAAGTGGCGCACCAAGGTGGCGCACTAAGGTGGCGCACTAAGTTGGCGCACCAACCTGGCGCCTAGCTCTGGCTGCTGACCTTCCACCTTCCGGGCTGTTACTCTTGCAAACGAATGTGCCAACGAATATTCGAGGCTTTTCGTTTGCAAGACCC
>JAMKQA010005947.1:0-12676 GCA_024699735.1 Posidonia australis | reverse complement strand
TGTTCCAGCAAATGCTTGAGACTCCCATGATCTGTTAAGATAGTAAAACATTTTCCTAAGAGACATGGTCTCCACTTCTTGATGGCAACGAGAACAACCAACATTTCCATCTTATAGGTAGAAAAACCTAGTTGCTTACCATGCAGTGCCTGGCTCAGGAAGGTGTTAGGCTGTCTCTTTTGCACTAGTACTGCCCCCCACACCCACTTCGAAGGCATCACACCCCACCACAAAATCCTGATTGAAATCGGGCAACAGGAGAATAGGGGATGAGCTCATAGCTTGTTTCAAGTTATTAAAGGCTTGTGTAGCTTGCTCGTTCCAATGAAAGTCCTCCTTTCTTAATAACATAGTCAGTGGTCCCACTATGCTTCCATAATTCCTAATAAATTTTCAGTAATAACAGCCAATCCCATAAATCCACGGAGAGCATGCATGTTCTTGGGTATTGGCCATAGCTGGTTGCAACAAATCTTCTGTGGGTCGGCTTACACCCCCTCTAGCGTGACAATGTCTCAAATATTCTGCTCGTTAAACCCCAAAGCAGCACTTGGACAATTTTGCGAATAAGGTTTATCAACGACGACAGCGTACTCCAGTACCTCCCACCAACAAACCACTCTCTTTCGTTGGTTCCCTTGGAGTACTTCCAGCACCTGTCGCAAGTGATCCATATGAGATAACCAAGTTGGAGAGTATAGTAGGATGTCGTCAAAGAAGACCAACACTAAGTGGCGATGATAAGGCCAGAAGAGATCGTTCATCAAGCTCTGGAAGGTAGTTGGAGCATTAGTTTAGCCTAAGGACATGACCACGAATTCATAGTGACCGTCATGGATTTTGAATGCCATCTTCGGAATATCAGCTTCATTTACTCTAATTTGGTGGTGTCCTAAATGAAGATCGAGCTTTGAATAATAGCAAGCACCGTTGAGCTCATTCGGGTGCTTATCAACAACTAGAATTGGAAATCTATCCTAGACGATGTGTTAATTTAGTGCTCGGTAATCAACACATAGCTTGAAACTTCTATCGTTCTTCCTTATCAGCAGAGTAGGAGAGGAGAACGGGCTCATGCTTGCACACACGGTTCTAGCAACCAAGAATGCTCCTACCTGCTTCTCCATTTCATTCTTTTGGCATAAAGAGTATCTATAGGGTGGCACTGATATAGCTCTCCTCTCGTTAATCAATGGTATCCGATGATCCTGTGGTCCTGACAGACGAAGCTCCTTCAGTTTCTGGATGACAGAAGAGAACTCTTCTAGCAAGCTCTGAAGATTAGTCAGATATTCAACCAGAAATTCTCCTTCTGTTCATGCACTGCATGTATTTGAAGTAATGTCAGGTGTTTGGGTTTCTTGAACTCTTACTTCAGTCTTTGGGGATCGACTTAGTCGAACCCACCCGACGAAATACACCTGATCACCACTTGTCGACCTCCATGGCTAAACTGCAAGAACCTCTCTTGCATATTCCACAAAATGGAATCAAGAGAACCCAACCACTGCATTCCCAGAAAGACATCGTAGATGCCAATATCCACCACCCAATAGTCCAACTTCATGGCTACTCTTTTGATTTCCATACCTCCTCCCTTGCATTGGCCATGGTTTGGAAGGCTACACCCTCCTACTACTATCACTTTGTTCTTCCCTTCTTCTACTAGCACAACAGAAAATTCACTAGTAACACCTTAGGATCGATGAAGTTGTGAGTGCCTTTGAATCAAATACGACCAAAACTCATTTATTGCCCAATCTTCCCTAAACACGAAAAGTATTTGAGTTGACACTGTTGGAGATGGCATATGAGGATACAACAAAGTTCTCATTCCCTCGGTTCCCCTCTGGAGTAAATAAAAGAGGTTGTTATTGATGCATTATAGAATTTACCAAATAAAGAAATTTCAAAATTCATCAATAAAAAATAAAAAAAAATGTAAAAAATACTTCATGGACCCTACATAATGGTAAAGAGATTGATGGTTTTCCAATTATGAATGCATTGTTAAATTAAATAGAGTAATCTAAGAAGAAAGTAGTAGATTAAGGGGAGGAAACATATGGCATAAAGGTGGGCCTTATCTAACGCGATAAAGTAAAATAAAATAAAATAATCTTAAAAAAACGTAATGATCGAAAAGTAAGGTTGGCTCTCATCTCGTTTATCGTGTTTTAGCTTAGAATATTAGTAAGTATAAGTATAGATATGATTAGAATATTAATATTACTTTCAACTTATTATTACTTTTCTTATTATACATCCAAGGAGAGCCTTTATAATACAGAAAGATGAGCTCTTTCAATGGAACATGGCACAATCGAGCTATAGATTGGAGGATCCTTTAGGCCAAATTATAATACAAATGAATTCCTTAAAACAATGTAATGATAGCACTATTAATATAAAGATATTGTCTATCATCTTTTATCTAAGGATTAGGAATTTAACATGGATGACCCATTGGTTTACCATTATATCAAGATTATGTTGGAAAATAACAGTTTTGGTTTTAATTATCAAATTCAAAATATCTTTTAATATATCATTCCTTCTATTATGTTGTTTTTTATTGTGAAAACCATGACATGATTCAATCTTGATGGATAATTCAAATATATTAATGGTGAGATTTGCAACTGCACGTAGACCATTTTATCTTTTAATAGAACCATTAGAATTTTTCCAAATATTTAATACTAACATGGTCATATCCATGCACGTAAAGAAATACACGCATCATCCACTTCAGAGCTTGGTGCAGTCCCTGGGAGCAAAGGACAGCTTCTGAGCCCCAATGTCATACTCAACCAAGAAATTCTGCTGCGCCAAGTTCCCGAAGATCGCCGTGTCGCTCTGCAGCATGGCAAGGCACAGGATCCCTTCCCCCGTCTCAACGAACGTGTTCACCGGCGGAAGCGTCACAGTCGCGTTTTTCTCGAACATGAAGACAATATCCGGCAGACCTCGCATCGACGACGCCGCTGCGGAGTGGAAGCACACCTCCAAGTTCTCTTGGGGGTCGCTGGCCGGTTTCAGTGTCACGAGCTTGCTGACGGCGGTGGACACGTCGTCCAGCACCCTCGCGGAGAGCATCGTGAACGTCGTGCCGGAGTCGATAATGATGTTTCCGGTCTGCGCTTCGGTGTCCAACGGCACGGGTACCTTGATGTTTCCTACGATGATGGACTCAAGTATCAAGGAGTAGAAGGTGTCACGGAATGCTTGGTAAATCGGGGTCGAGACGACTTTGCGGCCGGATATGCCGGCGGCCCGGCCGAAGGTGAGGCGGCTGGAGGACTTCGTGGCGGTGAAGGGCACCAAGCAGTAGGAGAATTTGTTGTCAATGTTGTCACCTAATTGGGAGACGACAGACAGTGGTCCGCCGCCGAGACCGACTAGACCGGCACTGTGCTTCTCGAAGTTGCCTTCGGCATCTTGGGAGCAGCCGAAGACGATATTCGGTAGCTTAACTGGTTGGCCGGTGGTGGTGGAGAAGGTGAGTGTCTCCGTGGACAGGACTCCATCGGTGAAGGAACTGTCCCCATATAAGTACTGATATCTATTGGAAAAGAAACAATCATACCGTATTAGAATGTTCCGTTATTATTTCTATAAAACTATACGCTAGAGAAGTGTTTATTTCTGTTACCTGCAATTTTTATCTTTGTCGCACTTCTTGATGTCTAGCACCCCGCAAGAGTCAGAATGACAAGAGAGAACTTTGTACGTGGAAGAACGCCTGGAATCAAACAATGGTGCAATCTGTTTGTAGCAATTGGTGCATGGCTTGCATTGCGTCCATGTGAGATCACTTCCGGTGTCGGCAATAGCAAGGATTTTTAACGGCGGAGTTCCAACAGACAAACTCATAAGGAACTCATTTTGGTTCGGAGTCACCGACGACACGATCGAGTGGTGGCCGTTGCCCGCTGCTGCCAGCGACGTCCGGAAGTGCTCTGATCGTGCCAGAGAGCGCTGGAGCGAGGCGCGGAGCTTGTCTTGTGTGGTTTGGGAGGAGTTGTAGTAGGGGGACAGTGGCGAGTCCCGGCGGAAGATATCGACCGTGAAACTTCCATTGGCAAAGCTGAAGGAGAGGAAGAGTGAGGAAATGGTGAGGAGGAGGAGGAGAAGAGGGACTGCCATTTTTATTGATTGATGAAGTTTGGGGTGGTGTCGTTCTTATTATACAAGAGAATGGAGTGACGAAGAGTTACTGTGATTGCTGGATCTTAGTAAGCGTAATTATGGGATCTTTTTTAGATACGTAATTTTCTGTGGTAAATGTTCTTGTCTATCTGCCAGTTAACATTTTCGCTTCGAAATGTATTGCTGTGTATTTTCTAATTTTGCTTTCTGTGATTGCTGGATCTTGGACATAATAGAAGATTCTGTGTTTGTTAATGTTTCCGGCGAGCATTGGATTGATGAGAGAAATCTTGGAAATATCGTTGTTGTATATTAATGGACATCATTATTCCATATCTGACATGTTTGAATTTTAAATGTTTCCAGTGTCTTGTTTTTGATTTATTCGTTTCCATTTGTTTCTTTATACATACAACGAATATTTTTTCCTTTTTAGCACAGAATGCAAGAATCGTTATCTAAAGATTCAGTAATTTTTGAAGATGGGAATGTTTCCAAATTGTGATTATTTCTTTGTTTGATGAGTCCTTCCAATTTTATTTCTTGGTAGGCCTCAACCATCAACTTCTATCGTCACACATGAATGGTTTGAACCCTCATTTGTACCCTTATTAGCTTGCTGTTTTTTAAGATTCTATAGTGGAGACAACGACCAGCCTGGGTTGCCTGACCCAGAGCCCAAAAAAAAATTCCATGGGCCAGACCTGGCCAAATCCGTCGTGGGCCGTGGGCCATGCCAGGCCCAAGGTCTAGGCCTACAAAGGCCTGTTTACTAGGTCCAATTTGACCCGTGAGAACAGTCTGAACCGAGCCGGGCCGGCCCGCCTGTAAAAAAAAATGTATGTTAAAAAAAAAACATTCAAGAAACACAAAAAAAAAACATACAAAAAACACCATGGACCGTGGACCGGCCCGACCCGACCCGACCCGACCCAGCCCACCAACGGGCCATGGGCCGTGTTGGGCCCATGACTTGTCAACATGGGCCCGACCCAGCCTGACCCAGTTCAGCCTATGGCCCGGCCCGACTCGATCCAGGACCGGTCGGGCCTTTGTTTTTTTGGACCGGGCCGGCCCGACCCGACCGATCTGAATTCCATTTCTAGAGGCAACCTAGTTCTTTTGCAATCAGAGGAAGAACAATTTTGATGATACAAGGTTCATTCATTTATTTAGTCGCTTAATAAGCATCTTTAAATGTATTGAGTGTTTCATTTCATAAAAAACAAATGAGCAACCATATTCAAAGATCACCAAAACAGGAGAAGAAAATCTCAAGAATAGTTTCAATTAACATTAATATAGACTGTAATAAACCACAGATTCTATTCAATGGATCCCACGAATAGATTGACCTCAGGATGTCTCTATCTAATAAAATACACATGCACCAGAAGCACTAATGCAGAAAACTTGTTCTGTCACTACTTACCAAAACAAGGACTTCTGGATAGCCTGTAGCTCACCTGAGAGATCTTGAGCATCACTGAGATCCATCTTGTAGAACAAAAAAACAGAAGTAAACCTCATTGATCTGAGGAATACAATAGAACGGGACGAGGAAGTAATTCAACGTGTCAAGGTCCAAAAACAAACTCTTTCAGAGATTTCACTGGAGAGCAAAATCCATAGGCTATGGGTCTTTCCACAGAGTATATCCTGATTAAGCATTCAGAGTCATTGCAGGCAGGCAGGCAGGCGGTTGAAAGCTTTCATATGATGCAGAACAAGTACCAAGAAAGTAAAGATGACAATGTGAATAAAGAAATCTCACTAAATCCCGAATAAAATGCAAATGTTGGCGTCAAGAAAAAATTCTTTGCTAATGCTGTTGAAGCTGAAGAAAGGAAGATTGATTTCAGAATTACAAAATGATGGATTGTCAATTATGGTGACAAGCACCTACCAGTGCATGCAGACAAGATTCCACCATCCATGAAGGAAAGAGGCCCAGGTTGAACCAGTGAATATGCAGAAAAATATGTATTATCGCAAAATTTCAGACATAAAAAGATCTCAGCTGAAGTAAAAATGGACCAAAAAGATCAAAGAAATATAGCAAAGCATTGTTGCTCTGTACAAAACAAATATTATCACATGATAAACTATGTATTGCATACACATGTCACAACATGCAATGATAACTTTGTTCTACTAATACAAGCTTCCTTGTCAAAGTCAGGTACTCAGGTGCCTACAACTGTAGAAAAGAGAGGGGCACAAGTCCTTCAGGACAAGCTGCACGAGCAACACTGCTTCTACCAAATACAGGCCTAACTATAGGCATTATGATTAAGAAGCTACTACAATATCGGAAGATCTCATGGGATTCAATATTTTGCTATACAGAACTTTCAATAATTACCGACATACTAAAAGTCAAAATCTTGGTAATAATACTGAATTCGTTACCAAATTTTTGGCCCCAAATTGATCAAATAGTTGACCAGATAATTTAGTTTTTGAAACACCTGAATTGACATATATATTTTGAACTAAAACTTCTTCAGAAGAAGTTGATATAAAATGAATGGATGGGTAACACTTGGTTCTGTACATGCCAACCTAGAAATGTTTCCTCTGGACAACAAAAGATGCACTAGATCATTTAATTCAATTTGAGGCATTGCTTGAGTTGTTTAACAGAAGTTTATTCTAAAATTTTCCTTTGATTTGGATAAAAAAGATGATTATTTGTTATATAGAATTTAACACAACATTCCTATGGTAGCAGATAGGAAGCAAGTTATCTGAATTATGCTGAAAACAGAGGTATCAGAACAAACATACCACATGAGATCACGGATGAAAAGTGCATGTGGAATCATGTGTTAATTGCCAATCATGGCAAGCAACATTGTGAAAGCTGATAAACGTCTGATGTTATCTGGACTAAGATAATGTGTCCACTGCACAAAATGACTCTTTTTTAAGGGAAATGATGATGTATGAGGCACAGATAAACTTTTGTCTAGAAAATACTGTCATACCATCTTTGCAATTGGCATCCACATAAACAAAAGAGTGGCTGTCCATCCAGACAGTGACCCAACAAACTTGACTCTGTTTTCAGATAGTTTCCTCGTCCGTGCCTGCAGGGTTAGCATTTGGTTAAGAAGTGGTCAAGACTTAAAGGTGATAATTTTTATATCAGGAGAAATTGATTAAAGTCATTCAAGTGTGTCATATTCTAGGAAGACGCTTCATAGAATCAGTTCAAACTTCATAGAGAACTTCAGGTTCTATTAGAAGCATACACAGCAAATGATAAATTGTCTATAATTTCTTTAGTGGTAGATGACAACTGCTTTATCATATGGCACAATCAAGTTTAGTGACACTAGAAGTTTTTTGGTTACGGGCTATCAGAGAACAACTTGAAGTAACACTAACAATATACTGCATTCCCTTCTCAACAACATGAATACTAGAATTGTCAAATACTATAACTAATAGGAACTCTAACCCATACAACATTTATTTTGAAACAAGACGCGTTAAGCTAAGCCGAACTAGATTAACTGTTCATTGCCACTCTCTTTCAAAAAGAAGTCAATAGATGAAATACACAATCACGTAGAACAGTTCGATTTCACAAATTAAGGTTATAAATAGCTAAAATCTTTTGTGAATAACTGAAGTTGCTCATTGGTAACTAGAGAACAGCAGACATATTAGAGACACCAGACACAGAGGCAACTGTAGAAACCAGCATGATCATTGGGACAATAACAACTGAACTTACCATGACAACAGCAGCAATTGCTGAAGTGCAAGAGACCAATCCTGGCAAGATGCTATTAGGAACAAATGGAACAAATGTCAACCACATAACCTGCAATCCAAATGATCTGAAATCTAATCAAATCAAGAGACCAATGTAGAGAAGTATTATGTACAAGAACCCAGTAAATTCACCTGAGGTCGCACTGAGAGCCCGCCAATTGTAGTAAAATCCTCCCATATCTGCCAGATACCCTCATCAAGCCAATTGAAATAATTCAAGAAATTTAGGAAAAGGCCAGAGGCCACAACCACCGTTGTAACAATAAATTGGGGCTACCATGCCATCCACTAGCAAAGATCAAACATATCGAACAAAACACCAATTAGGTAAGCAGAGAAAGTAGTAGCAAACGCCTACCATGCCATCCACTAGCAAAGAACAAATCTTTTTGAACAAAACATGAATGGGTTAAGCCGAGTACCTTGGAGTCCACAACCGAAGGTGCAGAAAAGTTGTCCATGACGATGACGAACATGGCGGTGCTTGAAGAAAGGGACTGACTTGGTTGTCTCGGGGTTAATAGGGATGAACTACATGAAAGGAAGGATCATTTGGCGTGGGGAGATAGGAGGCTGCAGGAAATCGGAAGGCAAGCAGGTCGCCTGGTCGGAACTCGAGGCCGTGGCCTGTAGCACAGCCAAAGGAGCGGCGTGGAGCGGTGTGAGAGGTCCCGGGGTCCGAGTGGAAGGGACGAGCAGTGGAGCAGAGGAAAGAGAGGTGTTGGGAGGAGACAGGTAACCAAAAGGAGACGCGGACAGTTGAGAAGTGGCCACGTCGGTTAAATAAGTGGCAGGACCAGCCAATGAGATTACCAATGCCCAGTTGAATGGACGGTTGAGATCTGTTTCTATGATTTGGTTGCACAGTTACGATTGCATAAGCGCCAACCTTTTTTTTTCTCTTGATAACCGACAACCTTTCTCTACAACTGGACAAGACAACGATTAACAGTAAATACAAAGTAATTTCATTTATTTTTAGACTTCTTTCTGTTTATTGTATTTTAGACATCTTATTTCTAAATTATTGGAACTAAGAGTCTATAATATTGATAAACTTTAGACTCCTAATTTCTTTAGATTTTTTTTTCTTGAGATTGATATCTAATACTATTTACCATTACAAAAAAAAAAACAGTAAATCCAAAGTTATTGATAATAGTCCACATTTATCATCAATCATGTAAATCTAGTCGTATGCCCATGTAAGAAATAATAATTCTAAATTCAACTTCAGGAGGATTTAAACATGAGACCATAAGGTAAAGAATATCACAGGTTGCCAATTGAACTACTTCATTTGATCGTTACTACCAACTTCCGTAACCTTAAGGTGTTAGCTCATGTACACCAAAATGCTTTGATTGACAATTAAAGTAGATTATTGATTTTTTTTTTGTCAATTTATATCCAAAAAATAAAAAAAAGACAGAGTCTCATGGTACTTTTGTATTTTTTTCTCTTTCTATTAAACAAGCATTATTTCCTTATTATATCACCACTTTTCAAATAATTCATTCTCGATATATATACATACATACATACACACACATACATACATATATATAAATATATATTGAGAAAGGTAACAATGTAACAAATTATGTAGTTATATTTCCATGTCCAAGATGTGACGATAACTTGATTATGGAAGTCAAGATATAAGATTAAAACAAATTATAATACCAGTAGTACCAATGAGCAATGTGAGTTAGTATCATTTGCTAGATTAGGCTATGGATCATTTTGATGCAATTAGAATCACAACTTTGCATTAAAAGCTAGTTTTTTTTTTTACCAAAAGTTAAGTATTACAACTTTTGTATTGGTATTTTTTTTAATTCAAATTGCAGAAAAGTTATTCAACACTTTTAAAAGAAAAATTACGAAAGAAAAATCCATTTGGAATGTTAATGTATGATATAGCCTGATTGTTAATGTATGATATGTGTATTTTCCTAAGTTCTAATGTCTCGTATCAAGGCATTACAGGGCGTTACACCCATACTTATACAAAAAAAACCATTACAAGAAGGAATTATCAAAGAGCAAAAATTGGAAGATAATGTAAATCATCCATTCTACAAAAATTTCAAATTACATGCTTCCTATTCTAAGAGTTGCTTTGAATGCTATACATAGTTATAAATTAATCAAAATTGATGATGTTTGTAGATTGACAGAGAAGTTTTATTCTAAAAACTTCACAAATCAAGAGAAACTACATCTAAGCTATCAATTACATTATTATGAGTAGAATATATTTCGTGATCTTCAATTTCTAAAATTGATTATAATATCTAAATTTTGTTGGACATTGGCAAAAACCAAGAAGTCAAATATTTATCCTCTTGTAAAAAAAAGATTCGTCTTTTGTCAACTCTTTTAGTTTCAACTGCAAATACCAAATGAACACTCTCAACTATAAAGTTTGTTAAACCAGACTTCACAACAAGATGAAAGATGTATTTCTTCTAGATTATTTAATTATTTATATTAAAAAAGAAATTAACAAGAACATTAATAGTCTACATTAATTCATTATTTCGTTGATGTGATTGAGTAAAAGGCACAATTTTGCTGAAGATTAAGTTAGTTAAGATTTTAGTGTTATTTTTTGTAAATATTCATATTACTAACAAATGGGTATATTTTTGGGTATTTTATGAATACTAAATTATTTTCTTGGATTGTTTTTGTAAACATCTAGTTTTACTAGATATATTTTTTTGTTACTTTATGGAAAAAGAAAGAATACTATATATTTTTTTTCTAAGAATCATTTTTATTTTTATTAAGATAGTTTTTAATTTTTTACAATTTATTATAACTACACATATAATACAAAGAGTCGTTCTCCTATGATTTAATTCCTAGCTCTATCACTACTCTCAAGCTGTTTGGATGCCTAGTTACCCAACTTCCTGGTGGAGGAAAAATGGTTTGGAACTTTATTGTAGGAGAATGGGTACATGATTGAAAAACAAATGGAAAATTTTTGCACTTGTAATTGGTTGTTAGCTATAATTGTTATATTTTATGGGTTTAAGGAGTTTCCATTCATGTTGCACCTAGACTTCTATTCTCAATTGTTGTTATAATATGGTTTTAATTGCTTCTTATCCCTCTTTGACCTGTGGGTTGGTCCATGATTTCGTATCTACATGTGCTGTAACTTAACATGCTGGATCGATTTTACTTCAAATTGTTCCATATCTTTTTTCTTATTTTTACTTTGACCAAGAATAGGATGTCAACTCGTAGAAACTTGGTTTTTATCTGATAGCTAATGAATTCTTTAAAAGGAGTTAACCTCTTCATCACAAAAGCATTGGTCTGTAGTCTAGTGGAGGTCGTTGGCTACGGTCTCAGTTGTTGGTATCTTTGTACTGTTTCATGTGTGGTGGTGGACTGGCGGTTGGCTACGGTCTCACTTGTTGATAACTTTGTACTGTTTCATGTGTGGTGGTGGACTGGGGGTTGGCTACGGTCTCACTACTGTTTCATGTGGTGGTGGTTGGCCACGGTCCCACTTGTTGCTAACTTTGTATTATTTCTTGTGTGGTGGTGGTTGGCCACGGTCCCACTTGTTGCTTACTTTGTATTATTTCTTGTGTGGTGGTAGTTGACTATGGTCCTGCCGGTGCGACCATTTAAGGGCAGTTGGCTCATTATATTGTTTTTTCTGCAGTCTGTGAGTTGCCATTCAGGTGTGGGTTCAAGGAAGGAGATCTCACTCAAAGATCAGGTATACATGCAGTGTAAGATCTCACTCAAAATCTTATCATTTACTCTCAGTGTTTTGGCACCAACATATATATCATTTACTTTGAGTTTGGTTATTCTTGTCTTGATCTTTAATTTCAAAAAAAAAAAGGAAAAGAAAAATTGTTGTACCTTTTCTTCTATCTAGGTTGTTTTTAGGTGTATATATATATATATAGGAGCCGATTCAGTTGCATCCTCCCTCAAATTAGCTATTTTGAGAGAAGATGCATCATAACTGTTAGATATTGATCCAGTGGTTTCTATTGAAACCACTTATTTTGAAATAATACCACTAGTGGTTTCTTTTTGGAGGGAATTTTTTTTCATTTGATATTTAATTACAGTTAAATGTGGTAGTTATTGATCTGAATTTAAAATAATTTGATTTTTCATTTTTGTATTACTGAATTGAATGTAAATAGTTATGATACAAAACAGTATTACGTTTTTATTCTGATTTGAAAATATCTTATTGGTACAATTACTATTTTGTTTTTTGTATCAATGTTTCGTTATTGTTCTATAATACATTCTCGATGGGTTCAATTAGTTAAGAAATACTATTTTACGGATGTTGTTATGATGGTGACTATAATTTGTTATTTTGTATAAGATCGTATGATGAAATTAAATTAAAACATTGATACTAAATGAAACAGTTACGAAACAGTAACACGAAACTAAATTGTTACAACAAAATTAAATTAGTATTACTGATTTGGACCCCAAACAATAACACAAAACTAAATTATTACAATAAAACTAAATTAGTATTAGGGCCCAAACAGTAACACAAAACTAAATTATTACAATAAAACTAAATTAGTATTAGGGCCCAAACAGTAACAGTAACACGAAAGTAATCTGCCTTAGAATCGTCATGCCTTCGTTTAATCTTCTTTCATTTTTGGAATCCAACCGGAGCAGAAACAAGAAGCGTCAAGCCACCTACTCTAGTGGCTCTGGACAT
>JAMKQA010005946.1:0-13370 GCA_024699735.1 Posidonia australis | reverse complement strand
TTGGTGCTTTGGACACAGCTAGGGATGCTCAGGGATGCAAGGGAGCTGGTTGCTAAAAGTGGGTAGACAGCCAAGACACTTGCTAAGAGAGATGAGTTTCCAAGGAGGGCCTTTTAAAGAGAATGAAAGGGTAACTCCTTGGGATGCAAATGGCCTCGAAACTCAACAACCTTGCGTAGATTCGTGAAGAATATTCACTAGTGAAGGTTACAAGCACAGAAGATGGAAAGTCAATAGCTAGCAGCCTGAGAAGTGGCTGTGCGCCAGCATGATGCGTCGGATGAGTGCGCCAAGTTGATGTGCCAGCTTGGTGCGCCAACTTGGTGCACCAGCTTGGTGCGCCACTTTGGTGCTCCACTTTGGTGCTCCCATCTAGCTGTCAGACCGTAGGCTTGTGGTCGTTTGTGCGATGATCACGGGCTAATTAAATTGTCAAATAGGGTTCAAAAGTGGTTAAGCTTGCCGCATCCAAAGCAACATCTTCAGGAGGATTCACCTACGAGCCGCCTCAAAATCAGGGTGTCTACACAACCGACGCCTCCTAGGCGCCCGTGGAGGATATTTTTGACTCAATCTTTAGTTAATATGACTCTCACTTGTAAATATCTTGTATTCAAAATTAAAAATTAAATTTTATACTCGGATTTATATCGGATGTAAGCAAATCTCTGTAAGTCTATAAAATGATCCCTTGTGTAGATCTATGGTGAGTTTCCACTTTTTAGGCTTAGAATTTTTCTCTGTTGTTGTGGAAGACTCTCTAGTATTGTTCCAGTTGTAATATCAGGTTTTTATTAATATAAGTTCATTTTTTTTCCTTTAATTATGTATTGTATTTCTCCTTTTTCATCTTTTATTTTAATACTTGTCATTATCATGCTTGGCTAAGTTTTTAGTTCTAGGGTTGAGATGAAATTTATGTGAATTGAGATGCTATGAGTAAGTTTTGTTCTTTTTCTTATGCTCTGTTGTTATGATTATGTAGACTGAATGGATATTACATAGATTGCTCATCATTCGATAAACTTTAATACGCTAATATTGAATTTCTCTTTTTAGTCTATACTTAGGGAAGAATGATTTGGAGGTTATGTATATAATCTCAGATCTATCATTTATCATTTGATTTATTTGACTCTATGTATTTTTATTCCTTACTTGATATTATATGATGCATAGCATATAGTATATGCTCGTTAGGATAAAATCATTTAATCAAATATTGAGATCTAAAACAAAAGATAGAGTAAATTTACTTATGCATTCTCGATGTTACATAAATGAATTCAAAACCTTAGGTTTTAATTAATTTGATTACATCTTGATATTCTAGTCCTAGTTTTTAAATATCATCTCTCTCAAACTTTTTTCAATAATTGATAGTTAATCTTTGTTTTTAAACTCTATTCTTAGTAGGATCGACCTGTATTTGCCGACGTATTACATTATACACCGTGCAATTGTGGTTAAGCAAAACATACACATCAACCAACACTCTTTTCCTTGCACAGTCTATCATTACTGAATGTTGCGCTAGCCAGTCCATTCCCAATATAACATCATACTCTTGCATATTTATTGTGATTAGATTGTCATTGAAGTCTTTGTCTTCAATCTTAACAATGACTAACTGCAGATATCTCTCCATGCTAGGTTATGCTCTCCCAATAGAGTTATCACGTCAAGATGGAAAGCCAATTTAGTTGGTCTTTCTCCAATCTCAGCCACAAACGATTCGAAGATAAAGGAGAATGAACTTCCTGAGTCGAACAAAACTCGAGCCATTCGATCATCCACAAGAAAAGATCCTATCATCAGTACACCATAACCACAAACTATAGTTATTATTATTGAAAATAGTACTAGATACATTATTACATAGAGAACAAAGTCCACATTACATACTTATCATTGCTCTTTATTCTCTACAATGTCCCCTAAAGGATCGGCATTAGGAGCAGATATAAAAAACACTCGTCCTTTAGTGGGTTAGCGAGGTGTGTCTTTAGTTCGCTTTGGTGGATCAGGACAGCTCTTCTGGATATGTCCAGTCTTTCCATAGTTGTAACAAATCACACTGTCTATACTCCGTTGCCAGCATGTACATCGTGCCTTGTTTGTCCAAAGTCTGTTGAGCTCAGTCCTTCTATGAATATCTTGGCTCTGCACTTCTCTGTGTCAAAGGTCTGCGCAAACTATTCCAGTCGGGTGAAAGTCGCCTCATACTCTGCCACAAACATATTCCCTTGCTTCAAGTTCCAGAATTCTCTATCCAGCCTATCTCTCTCATGTTCTAGGAAATTCCACTCATAGAAAACATCTTAGAAATTTTCCCAGGAGATCATCAATAGGTTAGAGTTCGGGAACTTCATTCGGTACATGGCTCTCCACCACTGATTAGCATTACCCTTGAACTGGAATGTAGCTTGCTGAACCCATTTTTCTACTGGGCATTCTATGCCCTCCAATATCTTCTCTACCTCCAACAACTAGGTTTCATAATCTTCCGACTTGTCTTTGTCATCAAAAGTTGCCACGAGTCCCCCTTGGTTCCGTCCATGTTGCCACTATTGAGAGACTAAACAATCCCCTGCATCATCTCACCTAACTCCAACTACATACCCCTCCATCCACTACCCTCCTCTATATTAGAGCCGGATGTCGGAGTCTTACCTTTGCCTTTGCCCCTAAGTGGCATCTCGCTACCACCATAAAACATACAATTGGTCAGGTGCAATTGTTTTACCAGTGTAGTCTTTATGGAGCCACTAGATTGGACACTACTAAGCTGGTACACTTAGTAAAACATAGACTTTGATACCACTTTGTAATGCCCTACTGTGCTACATACTAGTTCCAATACTACCCAAACTACTTATTAAATGATTAACTATAAAAAAACTAAGATTAATATGGAAAAATAAAGTCTACTACTACCTAGAATCTTGGTGTAGAATTAAATTGCACCTTTACTCTACACCTGAAAACAAAATCACAAAACAAAATGCATGAGTGACTTCAAGTCATCCTTTACTCACCCACCCAAAAATCGAGAAGAAAATCTTGAGAAACACACCAGTCACAGTTACCAAAATCGATTCAGAAAGAAATCCAAATCTGCAAAACTTAATCATAATTTTCTAAAAATCCACTTTGCAAAAACATGCCTTTTCTCGATAAACCATTTTGTGCATTCAAATCCTCTTCTTGATAAACCACACATAGTTCGAGCAAACCTATCGTGTCGCCCTGGCCACCAATTGTTAAAGATTCGTACTTCTTTTAACTGCATTGCCGTGGTGAACCACCCTGTGTAGGAGTCCAACCGCCCTAGGCAACAAGTCTCACTATATCACATATATTTCAGCACACACAAGGTGTATCTTTTCAATGCTCCTTGGTGCCCGAGCACTGGGTATTCTAGCCCAAACTCAGTTAGCATTGGCATAGAGGGTAATGCAGTCTCTTTCACTCGGACCCTACAGTACCACAACCAAAGTCATGGTCTCTTTCATCTAGACTCGACATCAGCAACAACATCCTATGACTCGTAACTGACTTCGTTGGGGTCTTATCTCCCTATCGATTACTACCCTACTGCTACGTGGTTTCGAACAAAAACTGTGGAAAATCTTTTCAAAACATGCATTTCCTTCTTTTTTTTAAATCATTTCCAAAACAATTTCCATTACAACAATCATTCTTAGAATCCAAATTTACAATTAAACACAAGTCATTCTATTGAAAATCAGCATCTACCAAAACTAGGGTACCAACCCACAGGACCTCCATGCAGCCAAATCCGTGAGTCAGGTTTTTATAGATCGCTTAGGAACCCAAAACAGGATAAACAGAAATTGCCTAGAATGGGAGCCTCCGTAGGACCCATTTCCAATACTCTCAAATTTTTACATAATACATGAAATCGAAGGACTCTAAACCTTCTATCATTTGGGACAAAAATAATTGGAAATCATTTTTGTATAACTCAGGATATGAAAATTTAAAGCCAAATAGGTCACTGATATCTACTATAGCAAACCCATTTGAAATTCACTAAAAATCTATTGATACATCACTGTAAATTCATGAAACCACTGCAAATCATAAATCCTAAGCTAGTCCACACATTTATCATGAATTTGAACGAAAACAGTGGAGATTCGGAGGAGGGACATGTACAATGTGTTGTCGATGACTCTTTTCCCTCTTTGGTGAACTCCCACTCTCTCCGGTGAGCCTTTAGACTCTCTCTACCCTCTCCCTCTTTCTAGATTCTCCCTCTCCTTTGATTGCTTTGCTCAACACTAGTCCCTCTCCTTCTCCTTTTGGTCAGAGCATGGGTGGTGGTATGGTGAGGTGGCATTGTTTGCAGGTAATGGTGGATATAGTGGAAGGCAGCATTTACTATACTTGCTATGCTTGTTTGACATTTTCCCCCATTTTGGTCCCACACACACACACACACACGTGGGTTATAGGATGTCAAAGTACCATGCAGGACGGGGAATCAAAGATAAACACAATCACAACAGAGAGAGGAGATCAAAATCCAACCAGAATCACCCTTATTCACATAATCCACTTATACATTAACAAGGATACATAATTACATTGCTCTAGACAGGGAAAACATGGGACCACTTTGTGAGACTGACCTGCACCCCAATATGTGGGACAAGTCCACAGTTGACCCATACAAGTGTCCAGATATCACACACACCTTGTATAATTGTATTGTAGATAAGTGTTGCACTAAGAAAGTGTCAAGTAGATTAGTGGAACACTAGAACTCTAGAAATTAGAGAACTATGTATAAGAAGATTTGCAGACCAAGAATAATGAAGACATCTGATAGAATCCTATCATTAGAAGTTCACAAAAATTCAAATCAACTCATGTACCATAAAAGTAGGTGTAAATATGAGTAATATGTGCAACAACAACAAAAAAGAAAGAAGAATGAGAATCCTACTATCCTAGATACCTAGTTCAGTTGGTGTGCAAGCAACATTTTTTCTCAATACTCAATAGCCAAGTCATCACTCATTAAAACTCAAACATTGAACTGAGGGGTAGAGGATCACTTTAATATATTGTGTATGTTTTAATTATAGTTTTAATTAGGTAATTAAAACATACTCAATAGCTAAGTCATCACTAATATTCTCACTACAATTAATTTTTCTTATTTCTCCCATCTGAATTCAAGAACAAAATCGATGGACGACACAGGTAATATATTTTATTTAAGACCAAAAATGATACCTTTAGAATTTAGAAGATTTGCATCTCTTTGTGTGGCTTTGCACCCCTATGACAAATTTAGGATGTGATGGATGGTGGAGCGTGAAAGTGGAGAGCTGATGAGAAGATGGAGATGAAGACCGATTAGGGATGGAACCGTTGGCAGAGAGTTGGATATGGAGGCAAAGAGTCAAAGATGGAGACGAAGATCTAGCTAGGAATGGAATCATTGGCGGAGAGTCAAAGATGGAGGTGAAGAATCGAAGATGGTGACAAAGAGCCAATTAGGGATGGAACTGTTGGCAGAGAGTTGAAGATGGAGGTAAAGACCGGATGTTGGATGGAATCATTGGTAGAGTCAAAGATGGATACAAAGAGTTGAAAACCCAAGACCAATTACCGACAAGCTGGCGAGGCCGACAGGGATGAAAGTGGAGGGACAGCTAAATGGGGCCGCTATAGTTTGGTGTTTGATGCAACAATGGAGAAGGAATTTGAGATTTGTGTTGAGTTTGGAAAAGGAATTTGGGATGTCAATGCATATGGGTTTGTTTTGTAAATTTGCATGATAATTTTAAACTTTTAAAAAATTTGCATGATATTAAAAGTACATAAAAATTGGATTTATCAAAAATGGATAATTTGCATTGTCCCTCAGCGTTTACACTTTATCAAAAAACACTTTATCAACGTTAACGCCCCCTGTATTGACCAAGTCAAGATGACACTAAGTTTTCACATTGAGTTGTAGGTTGTAGTTTATCTATCTTTGATTTGTTTTTTTTTATATTGAGATTAGATTGAAGTAACAGAAAAATAAACATTAGAACAAGCCAATATAGTACCGACCCATCTATCATGAATGCAAGGTCTAAATGTCTCCAATCATTATGTGCCTTCGTTTGCATGCAAGGCTAGCAAAATAGCCCTTGGACCAAGTGAACTGGTTAACTCATAATTCATGTATATTTATTCTTATATTTATTTATTTTGTATATAAATATTGCTACTTAAGGTGTTTTATGTAAATTTTGCAAGAACTTGAGGATTTAGAAAGAATCTAAGAAAAATAAGAGGGAGAAGAATAATTATGCCAAAAAGAAGATATTTTTGTATGAAAAATTCTAGAGTTATATTAAGAGGTCAAACACACATTTTCCACTTGTGAAAATATCAACCAACAAATGGAAGAAGTCAAAGAAGATCTTGGATGACGTGGACGCCTCCCAAGTGTCCAAATGCAGATCTAGCGTCTCCCAAGAATCCGCACCAGATAGTTTAGACTTGGTCTTCTTTAGATAGGACTCTTACTTGTAAATATCTTATATTCAAATTTTAAAATCAAATTTTGTATTCAGATTTGTCTTCGACGTCAGCAAACCTTTGTAAGTCTATAAAACGACCCCTTGTGTAAATCTAAAGGGAAGCTTCCACTTTATAGGTTTAGATTTTTTATCTGTATTGTAGAAGACTCCAATTCCAATGTAATCTCAAGTTTTATTAATAAAAGTTCATTTTTTTTTAATTATGTCTTCCATTCCTCCCTTTTCATCTTTTATTTTAATACTTTGTGTTATCATGCTTGGCTAAGTTTCTCTTTCTAGGGTTGAGATGAAAATTATGTAAGTTGAGATGCTATGAATAAATTTTATTCTTTCTCTTGTGCTTTATTGCCATGATTATGTAGAATGGATGTGTATTACATAGATTACTTATATCATTTGATAAACTTTGATAAGCTAATATTGAATTTTTCTTTTTAATTTATGCTTAAGGAAGAATGATTTGGGAGTTGTGTATATAATTTCAGATCTATCATACATTATTTGATTTATTTGACTCTTAGTTTTTATTCCTTACTTGATGTTCTATGATGCATAGGATATAGTATATGCTTGTTAAGGAAAAAAATCATTTAATTAAATATTAAGATCTAAAATAAGAGATTGAATAAATTTACTTATGTATTCTCAACGTCACATAAATGGATTCGAAACCCTAGGTTTTAATTAATTTGATTGTACTTTGATACTCTACTTTTAGTTTTTTTTTCACCATCTCTCTCAATTCTTTGTCAATAATTGATAATAAATCTTTGATTCTAAAACACTTTTCTCTGTGAGATCGACCCATATTTGCCGACGTACTATATTAGACGTCGTGTACTTGCGGTTAAGTAAAACGTACTCATCATGAACGATATCAATTCATTGTACATGCATGTTGTGGTGAATCCTTCCAACTCTTTGATCAACTAAATTATTTAACATGTAAGAATCTAAGGCCCATTTGGTATTGATTTTTGGTTTTTAGACATTCCCAAAATTAAGATAAAATGCATTATCTAAACTAAACGAAGGAGTAATAGGTGGAAACTTAGATTTTGATTTTATCTAAGTGATTCCAGGCATGAAAGACTACAATGTCCTTTATAACATGACATATTTATAATAAATTAATACCAGCTATAGACACCTCGATTTTGAAGTCACTTGATAGCAGGCTCCTTCGAATGATGCTCTGGTTGCGACCACCAAAACCCTAGCCCACTTAAATCTACACAAGCCCATACTAATCTACTCTAACCTAATTAAAATAAAAAACCAAACAAAGCACATTTAAAATACTTAAAATCCAATTAATCAAACAAAAACCCTAATTCAAGTCAAAGTCAAATAAAATCCACTTAAAATCCAATTAATCAAACAAAAACCCTAATCAAGATTAAAATCAAGTAAAAACCTTAATTAAATAAATGAAAATCATCTAAATCAAAACCTAAATAAAATCCTTAATTAAATTAAGTGAAAATCATTTAAATCAAAACCTAAATAAAGTCCTTAATTAAATCAAGTGAAAACTAATGAAATCTGAATTTAATCTAATCAAATCCTAAACTTAAATCAACCAAATCAAAATCAGAATTTAAATCAAATAAATCCAAAACCAAAAATCAAGAGAAAACAATTTAATCCATTTAAAACCAAGACAAATCACTTAATTAAATTTAAATCATCAAATAAAACCTTAATCAACTTAAAATATTAAAACGCAGATAATCAATCCAAATCCCCAAATCAAATCACAAATCATTAAATTAATCTTAAATTTAAATCACAAAATAAAATTAAAAAATCAAAACCAAAAACCCTAAAATTCAAATCAAAACCCTAAGCCCATTAAGCCCAACACTATTTCATTCAAAAATGAAAGTCAAAACTTTAGAAAAGCCAAAAATAACTCTGGCAAGCTTCACCGTCGGTGACCCCGACATTTCTGGCGACAATCCCAACAGTCAATCCTAGATTTTCAGGTGCGCATCCTTCTCCCGCGCAATCTCCGGACTTGCCTTCTCCGTCACGCGCCTCATCCAACGGTGCTGGCCCCCTGAAGAGGAGAATCCACAGTGGAAGAGAGCCCTGCCAGAGTTTAAAAACTCCTCACCACTGACAACTGCTAGGCATCGTGAAGCTTCCCCTCCAGTGCGCAAAACCCTTCCCCTTTGGACACCCAAATCACTAGGGTAGCGTTTGGTACGCTGGAATGGAGACTAGAATAGAATGAGAGAATTCCATTCCGATGTTTGGTACAAAAAAAATTGTTGGAATAGGCATGGGAATGAAATTCCCTTGGGAATCAAATTCCCATTGAACATGGGAATTTCATTCCTTCCTGAGAGGTAAGGAATTTGATTCACATTCCATTGGGAATCATCCTAAAAACGTTGTGTGCCCTCCTCTATGGTCGTTCCTCCTTCTCTGCGACCATCCCTCCTCCTCCATGGTGTGTTCCCAACGTTTGTCACCCTCCTCCTTAGATGAGGCCCTCCCTCCTCCTCCGTGGTGTGTTCCCGACGTCTGTCACCCTTCTCCTTAGATGAGGCCCTCCCTCCTCCTCTATGGCCTTCTTTCCTCCGCAATCATCTATTTTCTATATTTTTTTGTTTTTTCGTCTTCTTTTCCTATTTTTTTCTATGTATGTATTATTTTTACAAAGAATATTGATATTTTTTATTGTCTTTTTTTCCTACAAAGAATTTTTATTCTATCAAGAATATTTTATTAATGGTAATTTAAAAAGGATTATCTATGTTATTGCTAATTTAGAAAAGATTATTTATGTTAATACTTTTATGTGTATGTGTATATTGTAGTGTGTATAGAAAAAATTATTTTAATTTTCTTTTCCAAATTAACAGGATATTTTTGTTAATATATAGTTGTTAATCTTCCAAATTTTTTATTTCCATTTCGATTCTATTCTTACGTAACAAATATTGGAAAGGAATTGTTTGTCAATTTTATTCTGTAATTCCGTTACATACCAAACACAGGAATGGAATAAATTTATTCCATTCCAAATTCCATTCCTATCTATTTTCATTCCAATGTACCAAACACAGCATAGGACATCCAATCGCGTTTTCCAGGCCACCTCTAGCCTCTTTTTCGCAGCTCGGAGCCCCAGCCAGAGCATCTCCGGAGCACGCCGCCGTCGACCGCCACGCTGGGGAGACACCCCGCACATCAGGTAACCTCCTTTCCTTTCTTCTTCAATTCGTAGCATGCTTCATAGGTCTAGTGCGCCCCCAATTTAGGCTTCGACGGTGAAACCCCCCTCTGCCCGCCGTCGCCTCGCCTCCGGTGGTGGGTTCACCCCACCAGCGAGGCCTCGGGCCACTTGGCCTCAAGCGAGGCCCTTGTGTGCCTCCCTTCCCTCCTCCTCTTTTTTCCCCCTTCTCCTTGGACCCCCTTCGCTCCAGAGGAGCCTCCGGGAGTTCACGACTATCGCTGCCCCATCGCCGTCGATCGCCGTTGAGGAGGCGCCCGAGTATACCAGGCACCCCCACTTCACGTCGTCGCTCCAATAAGCGTCGCCACCTCGCCGTGAGCACCTTCGCACCGCTACTTCACCGCCTGGGCCACCGTGGAGCCTCGACGACTCGCCGCTACCATTACCACCGGCGTAGAGGTGGGAGGAGCACTTCGGACCTCCCTGGAACACGCTGATACCTCCCAGAGTCCAACACGACTCTCTAAAGCTTGCCAACCAATCACTGTGCCGCTCTAGCCATAAGGCCATCGTCAGCCATCTCGCCGTCAACTTTCCCGGCGCCAACAGAGTGCCCCACCGAAGTGCGAGGTGCATTGGGGGAAGTCTTCAGGCCACCCTAGTCCCTTCCGACACTCCAAAGATCGTCACCGTGGCTCCATGAGGCTTCCCCAGCCACCGCTCACCTTCCTCCACCATTGAGTCGCCGCTGGTGCATTACCTGAGTGATCGCCGGAGGGGGAACGCCGGGGATCCTCCGGCGATCTTCGAATAAATTTGGTTTAGGTCCAGGCCCCTTTAGTTTCAAGTTGTTATTATTAGGTCCTTAATTTATTACATTTAAACCCTTTTCATTACATTTAGGTCCTATTTTTTTTACATTTTAGCCCCTGTAGTTTTAAAATACTTTCTATTCTTTTATTTTCTCTTTGAAATTTGCATATAATCCCCTACATATTTAGATTTTTTCATTCTTAATGTATTCATGAATGTTTTATCAGGCTTAGGTCCCTGTTTTCATATTTTCTTTGCATTTAGGTCCTGATATTTTGCTCTGAGCCCCTAGAACTTTTAGAAATGAGTTTTCTTTGTGTATTTTGCATCCTGGACCTTAGGAAACCTTATAACTGCACTGACTAGTATAAATGCCCAATTTTCATCACCTTTAGGCCATGAAATTTTGCACATAAGTCATTTAGTTCCTAATAAACAATTCCTGAGCACATAGAATTTGTATATAGATCCCTAGGTTAACTTTAAATCCACCATTTAGGACTTTAAATGTTTTCTTGCATACTTTTTGATATTTTTCACTCATTGCATTTCACCTTTTGCATTCAATCATAGAGTCCATTCAAAAAGCATGTTTTCACTGCGAATTGATCTTTAGTCTCCCATTTTAATCACATTCGCACTCGTATGTGAATTTTGCACTTTAGACCTTGAGTCTTCAGGAAGTTATCCAAGTGCAATTTTCACATCTTAGTGCCACATTGGCATTTGACCCATCATCTGCATATTAGAATAGAAGTCATGAGTATATTTTTCATCCGAATTCTCATCCCTTTGTGAATTTTGCATTTTAATCCTCATGTTTGTCCTTTATTGCGTTTATATCATTTTATTGTTTTTCCTCGAAATAACAATTTCTAGATGTTTTGTACATGTATTGACATAACTTAGACCATGCATCATTCCCATACTTGCATTTATCACATCTGGCCATGAAAATGACCAAAGTGCCCCTGTGTCTCTAATTCATGTGCATGCATGTTAGTTTTCGCACTCAACCATACCTAATCCTTGTCCAAGCCATCCTTTAGCACTTTTTACACATTTAAGCACTTATTCATCCATTTTAGATAGTTTTCATCACATTTGCGCATCAGTCCTTCATTTTTAATCGAATTTGCATCACATGGGTTTCTCTCTTAGATTTTTCTCCACTTTGTTTTCTAAGTCCCTCACCCTGCATTCGATCTGATTTAATCCTACATTTCTGAGTCCCATCTGGAGGTTATTCTTGCTATTGTTACTTCTGAAGAATCGTTGGGTTTAACCTGTATTCCAAAGGAAGAGGAGGTTTGGAGAACTCTTCTTTCCATGCCCTCTAAAGCTATAGCTGGGCTAGATGGGTTCAGCATGGAATTCTATAGGGCTGCTTAGGATTTTATTAAGGAGGATATAATGCATTTGATCAAATATTTTTTTGTGGAAGGTAAAATGCATAGAAGTATCCAAGCATCTCTCATTTGTTTAATTCCTAAAGTTGAGCATTCTTCTTCCTATGCTCAATTTAGGCCAATTAGTGTTTGGAATGTCATCTCTAAAGTTATTTCCAAAATCATAAATAACAGACTTGTTCCTTTATTACCTAAGTTGATTAGTGAGGAGCAAGCTAGTTTTGTGAGGGGAAGAGACATCCATGACCACATACAGCTTGCACAGGAGGTCCTTAATGATATTGATAACAAGTGTAGAGGAGGCAATATCGTTTTCAAATTGGACATGTTGAAGGCCTATGATAGATTGGAATGGACTTTCCTTTTCTCAATTTGGAGGAAATTTGGTTTTTTTGTCCGTTTCATTGAAATCATAAAATGGATTCTGAACAATAATTGGTTTACTCTTCTTATTAATGGTCAACAGAGTGGTTTTTTCAAGTCATCTAGAGGTTTGAAGCAAGGAGATCCTCTATCTCCATCCTAATTTATTTTGGCACAAGACGTATTCAATAGGGGCCTGAAAAAACTTCTCTTGGATAGTTGGTGTCAGTGGTTTGCTACTTCTGGTAAAGGTCTTGCTCCTTCTTATCTTTTCTTTGTAAATGACGCACTTATCTTCTGTAGAGCAACTTCTAATACTATTTCTAATATGATGGATTTCATCATGCGGTATGAGAATGTTTCTAGTCAAAAGATGGGAAGAAATAAATGTTTGTATTTTTGACGTAAGGGACTGCTATCTAATGAATAGGTGGAGCAACTCACTGGAATCTCTAATGGCATGTGGCCTCTTCTTTATTTAGGTGCACCTATTGCTCCTAGGTGGTTTTGTTCCTCTTATTTCTCAGGGTTGTTGGAGAGGATTAGGGGACGTATGGAGGGATGGTCTTCTAGATTTCTCTCCATGAGTGGACGTCTTGTTCTTATAAAGCATGTTTTATCTTCCATTCCTGTCCATATATTAGTTTCTATCAATGCTCCTATGGGAGTTCTCTTGCAAATGGAAAAATTACTATGTGATTTCTTGTGGGGTTGGCATGATGGTAATAAGAAAATGCACTGGGTTAAATGGAGTTCTTGCACTTCTACATTCTATGATATGGGCCTTAGCATATGTGATTTCTATGATATCTAATTGTTGTTCAGTATTAAGAGTTGTTGGAAACCTCTTCTAAAAGAATCACTTTGGTGTAAGTTCTGTAATGTGAAATGCAAGGTGGAGGCTGATGGATGGTTTAGAAAACATTCTTCTGCTTCTTTGAGTGGAGGAAGCTTATGGAATTATTCAATGGGTGATAAATAATTCTAGATGGCTTATTGAGAAAGGTGATAGATCCTTTTGGATGA
>JAMKQA010005945.1:0-11995 GCA_024699735.1 Posidonia australis | reverse complement strand
AACGAACCGTGGATAGGAAAATCACATTTTGAAAAGACACCAGGATTCGCTCCTCGGAACGAACCGTGGATTGGAAAATCACAATATCAAAAGACACCCGGATTCGTTCCTCGGAACGAACCGTGGATTGGAAAATCACAATATTTAAAGTCAATATCCTTGGAACATAGCAAACAAATGAACAAATGTACCACCAATAATCCAGAGTTGTTCATTTCTCCACTAATCTTCAATGCCAACTCCACTCCAAATCCTGCCATAACCACACTTCATAGATCGACATCAAGAAGTACACAATCGAAGAACATAAATCTCAGAAAAACCTAAGAGTTACCTTCTCGAGGACAACGTCGAGGGAGGATGGCTAGCAGAGGTGTCCAAACACGGCGTGGAGGATGGTGTTACCTTTAAGCACACACTTGGTGAGGTAATAGATTCCCCGCACCCTCTTTCGCTAATTACACAATATAATCTAGGTAGCATTTGATATGTTAGAATAGACAATGAAATGCATCGGAGTGAAACGAAAAATGTGAATCAGAATGGAATTCCAACATTTAGTAAAAAAAATTCGTTCTAGTGTACTGAACGCAACACTATAGTTTGGATACGGAGCGAGCCTAGTGGAGCGGGCGTGAGTGAGCGAACGATGGTGGAGGTAGAAATCGAGGGCGAAGGAGGTGGAGCAGCTGCAGGAGCAGGGGCAAGTAGCGGCAGTGGGAATGGTAGTTGGAAGGCGAACAACAAGCTGGTGGTATTACGATTTTCCGATACAGAACACACAATGCCAAATGCATCAAACATAACAAACCAAGTGAAACAGCACAACACATTGCATCAAAACGCAAACATCAGAACAAAACACCAAATCCACAGAGGAGGGGGAAGAAAAAGGAGGACGAGGAGGAACCGTAACGTACTTCACATTGTCAAGTTCGGTGCAGACCTGTTGCCACTGTGCAGGATCCCCACTGACACTCTCGGCAGCAAACATCACCGCGACCACGGTCGGCACCCTCGTCCGGTGTTTGGAGAGCCAGTCTCTCTTCAGGATCCCCGCAGTCGCACCGTCCACGCTCGCCGCGCCGTCCCTCTGCTGCTTCCTGGCGAGGACGGAGGTCTTGGAGAAGTGAGGGTGTTGATGGGGGGCTGCTCCGAGTTGAGGAACGCGAAGACCGTCTGGTGGAGATCGGGGCACCCCACCAGTGCCACCAACGTGACGGGTGGCGTCCGGAGCTCCTCCGGGTACTCCTCCATGGTGGATCTGGAAGGCCAACAACAACCTGTACGCATCTCCTCCTCCATGACACAACGCGACGAAAGCAAGTAAAACTAATACCAACAACAAGCCATGCACGAAGAAATCTGCATGCTTGGATAATGTGAGGATGCTTACCGGCAGCGCATGGGTTCGTGGATGAAGGATGATGTCGACTAGTGCATGAAGCTGATAATAGTGGCCTCTCTCCTGCTCGAGCTTCCTTCCTTCCTCGCCTCTTATCTTCCAGCTAGCAAGGTGGACTGAGCTCCACAAGCTCAGGCATGCACCGGAGTCGCAGGTCCTTCCTCTTCGATGGGGAGAACTCTCCTCAGAGTTGCATGGCCTCCGGACATGGAAATGGGAGATGGATGCTGGTAGTGGTTGAGAAGAGCCAAAGGAAAGGTGGTCGGAGAGAGAATGGTGGCTGGCTGGGTGGTGGATGAATTCGTGCGGAGGAGGAGGATTTGGAAATGGGATTTCATAAGCGAGAGAGGAAGGAGAGTAGTTGTTACCTTCGTGTCCTAACAACACAATTACTTTTTTTTTGTTTGTACAAACGAAATCAATGCGTAACACTTTACGATGTTTTTTGAAAATTGTTCCAACTTGATAACATATCTTTGTTGTTTTCCAATAAATTTTTTTCAACGATTAAGATCTAAACATCTCATTTAAGATCAACGGTTAGGATTATGGGTATCATATACAAAAGTGAGGCCAGACCTCATCTGATAATGACTATATATATATATATATATATAGAAGATTTACCTCTTACATGGATATTTATATAACAAGTACTTATATAAGACATAACCCATATAATATGGTGTTAACATATTCCCTTAAGTTGGAGCATAGATATTAATCATGTTCAGCTTGTTATATAAAGATTCAAATCTCCCAACATTCAACCCGTTGTCGAAGATATTTGCTAGCTGTTTGGCTGATTGAGTATATCGAGTGTAAATAACTCCTTTCATTACCAAGTGATGTACGAAATGGTAGTTTACCTCAATATGTTTAGTATGCTCGTAGAAAGTAGGATTATTTACAATAAAAATTGCTACTTGATTATCGTAATAGATGATTATAGGGGTTCTCACAAGGAAATTAAGCTTTGACAATAAGGACCTAAGTAAGACCATCTCACAAGTTGTTTATGTTATGGAACAATACTCAATTTCTGTACTGGATCGTGATACTACATTTTGCTTTTTACTTTATTAGGTTACCATATTTCTACCCACATAGTTCCTGTATCTTGATGTAGATTTTCTATCACTCTGGTTTTCTGCATAGTCAGAATTAGAATATACTTCAACATTTAGGTGACCATGTTTCTCATGAACTAGTCCTCATCTTGTTGTACCTTTAATGTATGTAAGCACACATAAGACATTATGCCAATGAACCTCTTTGGGTTCATACATGAATTGACTTAGAAGCCCAACAGTATATAAAATATTTGGATGTGTCACTGTAACGACCGAGTCATTACTAAAATCTAGTTACAATTTTTTTTTTCATTAATTACTTATAATAATTTCTTGCATCCAATCTAAAATTAAATCCAACATTAAATAACTTAAATCGAAATGCTGTTAATTGAATTAAATTAAACTAAATATTTACCTAAAATATTTGATGTGTGGTCAACAAACTCTTTCACGTGCACTAGTAAAGTTCTACTCTTATTCTATACTTGAGAAAAATATCAACAAAATACACATGAGTGACCACTGAAAGGTCACTAAGCACACATCCTACTAAAACACACTATACAAGCATCACTCTATGATGCTGCACACAAACTTGGGCAACACTATTTTGTCCTACATGCAACACAACACTGAAGTCATATCTTTGAGAACTATTCATTTCTTTTCAAACCATTTTCTTTTCTTTGAAAACTAATCTTGGCTTTTAAAATCATTTTTTGTCTTTTCTTTCAACCATATGAAAGATTTCAAAACTTAATACATATTTGAAATGGTCACTCTTGCCAAGTCAAGTATACAACCACTGAAAAGTGTCACACTGACATTGAGCCACTACCATGGTACCAAATGTCTACGCGTGTCACCGAAATTTCACCGACACGTGTCTTATTTTCAATTTACCGATACGACTCCGACACGATGTCGAAATGGAAGTTTTATGAACAAATATAAATTTTTTTTACTATGTTTCCACCGACACAATTCCGACATACCGATATTTTTCCGACATATATTTGTTTTTCAATTTATCGAAGTCCGACACGAAATCGACATTTAGAACCATGGCCACTACTCAGTCAAAACAACAACCATAAAAAAGCTGACACAGTCCATTTCTTTTCTAAATCATGCTCATGCCTTTCAAAAAAAAAAATTTTTTTTTCTTTCAAATCTCATGTTTATTTTACAAAACTTGATATTCTACTTGAATTAGTCACTCTTTGCCAAATCAAGTCACAACTACGAGAATGTGCCACATTGGCATTGAACCTTTGCTTAAACAAACAACAGGTAAATCTCAAAATTGACACACTCCTTATTCTTTTAAAATACTTCCTTTTTACTTTAAATTCTCATGATTTTCTAAAACATCATTTTTTTCTGTAAAATCTCATACTTTTTTGAAATGCTTTTCTTTTTTGAAAAATCTCATGCTTTTCTCTGATGTACATTTCTAAAGCATCTTTAGACTAGATTTTAGTCCAAAACATAAATCACAAATCTAGATAAAACACAAATCTTAGCTGGAACTAGCCTAAACTCAAGTCTTGTCTCGTTAGAATCTGGTTAAAACACAGAGGCCAAAATTTTCCTCGATTCTAGCTCAAATCTAATTTTATTGAAAATCTCTTTTTTCTTTTCT
This sequence comes from Posidonia australis, assembly GCA_024699735.1. NCBI lineage: Eukaryota > Viridiplantae > Streptophyta > Magnoliopsida > Alismatales > Posidoniaceae > Posidonia > Posidonia australis. The sequence goes on along the minus strand of JAMKQA010005945.1, from coordinate 7,869 downwards.
TTTCTGGTGTCATCTTGATCAGGAGTGACTTGACCACAAATGGAGGGAGAGGCATCAACCTCAACCTCCTATGTTGCCACAATGAAAGTCTTCGTGCTGGACATTCCACTGTTTACTTCGGCCAACAGGTCGCACCCTTGGACTCCTCAGGTCCCTCTGAGCCAACAGGTTATTACTGTTTTCTCTATGCACGGGGATGCATTTCCCAACGTTCTTTTCTTTCTTGGTATTTGAACTTACGAGTTATTTTACCCCATTCATTTAATACCTAACAGTCTCTGTCTTAGCATTTGTACTAATCAGGGTGTCACGTTCAGCGACTCAGGGGTCTCATATTCCCTGGTTTGCTGTCACGTGTCTTTGTGTACAGTTAGTATCCTAAGTCTTTGGTATCCAGAGAAAAGGAGTTTCATATCTCTAAGTTCAGTCGGTCCTTGACCCATTACCTCAGTTTTGACCTCATGTATAACAATGCAGGAGTCTTATACCTCCAAGATCTGACGAACAATTACCTCAGTCTCTTGGTTTCTAACTTCAATTTAGGTAACGTGTTTGACCACCTTAAGAATGTCGTCACACCTTCTGGTCCTGTCAACACGTCTCGTCGGTCTCTTAGCCTCAACAACCAAAAACTTGGAAAATCTTTCAAAATTTTTTGTAAAATCATGTAAGTCTTTTTTAAATTCTTTTCAAAAACTCTTTTCTAAATTTATTCCCATTACAGGGAATCTCCTTTGAAAATCTATTCTTTTTTCAGAAAACATTTCTTCTGAAAAGCTTTTTCTTAAAGCTTAAGCCAATTCTTGCTAAACACATGCCAAGAATACATAAATCAGGCATTCAAAATCTTCTTGTAAAAATCTCAGAAATCTAACTCAGTAGTCTGATTCGACTGATCGAACTATTCTGGTATGCTGAAATGTCTTAAATTTAAAGGTAGTCTAAGACTCTGATTCGGCACACTGAACTCATTTGTTATGTCGAAACTATGTAGTTCGGCATACCTAACTCATTTGGTATATCGAATTAGCTGTTTTTATGAAAAACAACCAATTGTCCTACATCACCACTAGTCAGACTTGAGGCTTCAGACGGATCCGTCTTCGACACACTAAAACCAAAGCAACAGTCTTAGAGTCTATTAGGTTTCCAAGACTATAAGTCCAATCAAACTTAACCAGAACTCCCTGTTCTCATGTCAAGGGAGAGGACACCTATTGGTTTGTGTCTTTCAGGAGTATAGTCGGATCAATGCCCAATAGAACTAGACAGTGTCACTGAATAATCCTTTCAGTGCACCTCAACAAAACTAACTAGTCTCAGGGAATGTATCATGATTCCTATTATTCTTTCTAAGCCATTACGAAGGAGGTTTATTACTTCTAAGTCATTTTGTCTTTTATAACTTCTATGTCTTAAATGGAATCTTACTAATTCTTTTGAGGCCATTCCTAAAGTCATTCTAATGATTCTCCTATTTGTTCTTATGTCCTTTTTAATTATCTTTCTAAGATCAATACATATATATACACCCATATATATATATGTACTAATCAAATCCTAAAATACTCAACATTGGTTCAGGACTTGATTTTGAGTTGCTATTCTTGTTATTATGGCATGTTATCAATTATCAAATTTTATTTTTATTAATTAAGTCTCTTATCTTTGCATAAATACAACCAAAGGTGTTGAACGTTAGAGAGCTGACGTTCAACGTTAAACACTGGTATGACGTTTAATACTCTGACTACTCCTACTGTATCATAATCAATTATTCCTAGTGTCTATTTATACCAACTTGCCAGAAAGTCAATTACATGTTTAGATCACATGTAACAACTTCTACATGTATCACAAACTAATCAAAAATCCACTAGTGCTATCATGCAAGAAAACACATAGGAACTCAGTACAGAGGTGTAGAACATTGGAGATTGAGCGTTCAATGTTAAATGCTAGTATTCCAGACGTTTAATGCTCTGTCATCCAAGACTACACTAAATTCCGTAAATCTAGTATGCTCAATTATTCCAAAATCATTAAGGGATTACTAGTATTTCTTAAGGCATATAAATTACAGTATGCATGCTCAAGAACTACTATTAATCAATTAAATTATTCAAAATAGGAGAATACAAAACAATAATGTTGAACGTTCTTTCTTAGGCGTTCAACGTTGAACGTCCCAGATGTGGCGTTTAACACACTGAAAGCTCTCTTACACTGAACACTCTCCTTAAAATCATGCATAATTCCTCCAAAACCATACAACCATAACACAGGCATACGATAAACTCTTAAAAACTAATCTACAAATACTGAAAAGCTTTAACTTAAGAGGTGTGTACCTTTTAAGACTCAACTCATGCAAGGTGCTTTTCTCTTGATCTAGAGCTCTTTTCCTTCTTCTGATTATCCTTTCTCATTCTATGTTTGACGTTAGGGATGGCCGAAGGTCGCCAGAGTTCAGCTACGAAGCCACAGACACCACAGAATCCATCGCTTCTTCTTCTTCTTCTTCTTCTTTTTCTTCTCTTCTTCCTCTTATCTTCATCTCTCTCTTTTTTTTTCTTCATCCAGGGTACCCAGATCCCTCCCTAGGCACTCCCTTAGCTTCGCTGATACGAGGGAGGAGGAGATAGGAGAACCCCTGAGATATGCACCCCCCATACACCTATACATAGGCAGCTTGACTTTTACATGCATCTTCAGAACGTTGTATGTCTGCTTGACATGCGTTCAATGTTAAACGCATGGATTCAGATGTTTAATATCTTGGGCACAGAAATCTCATGCAAGTATTGAACGACATATATCTGACGTTTTATATTAAATGCTCTACTCTTCAGCGTTCAATATGATAAAAGTCAAAATTCAATATTTCTGATGTTGAACACCTGTGAAACAACATTTTATATTAAACGTCTCACTTCAAGCATCTAATAATTGAAAAATCCTAAATTAAATTTCTAACTTAAATTACTACTTAAAATCTGAGATGTTACAGTTACAGTTAGATAGATCAGTTTGTCAATTAGTCGTCTGTATGTGATTACATTCTCATATATGCTTGTAGAACCATCTCAGAAAGTTGGTGATGGATCAATCGGAGTACTTTTTGGTTTACATCCTGTGATGCTTGTCTTTTGGAGAAGATTAAGTGTGTATTTCTTGATAGCACCATCTTCCCTTTAACATAAGCAAATTTAATCTTCAGAAAGTATTTAGGATGTCCTATATCTTTGGTAGTGAAATACTGTTGTAAAAATTATTTAGTCTCCTTAAGACTTGTAGCGTCAATATCCTTTGTGGTGAAATACTATTGTAAATATTATCTGGTCTTCCTGATACAGTATCACTTCGTGTAACGATGTCATTCACATATACTGCTAACAACACAACTATTAGTGTCTTTACTAATAAACACTGAATGGTCTATAATACATCTTTTGAACTCAAAATGCATTATCGTTGAATTTATCAAATCATGTTTTCAGACTCTATTTCAGGTCATATATGGTTTTCTTGAGAAGACACACTGTTCTCTCCTTGAACAACATTCTTAGGAGATTACTCTATGTATACCTATTTTGCCAAATCGTCGTAGAGAAAAGCATTTTTTATATCTAGTTGATGTATAACCCATAAGTGATTGACAGCGATAGATAAGATAACCTGAATAGAATTTAGGTGGGTTACTGGAGAAAAAGTCTCATCATAATCAATGCTATAAGGTTGTGTGAAACTACGGACAATCAACCTTGCTTTGTATCTGTCCACAGAACCATCAGGCTTATACTTGATATTAAATATCCATGGACAGCTAACAATGACAGTTTTTTCAGGCCAAGCAATCAAATCCCATGTACCATGAGTAAGTAAGGTTTGCATCTTCTCATCCATGGTTGTCTTCCAGTGTAATAGAAGCAGTGCTTTTTGATAGTTCTTGGGTATAGATTCTGAGGATATAGATAAGACAAACTCACGAAAGGAGGGGTGAAAGAAATCATAGATAATAAAAGAAGAAATAGAATGGATAATGAAAGACCGTGCACCTCTGCATAAGGCAATCAATATATCAAGATCTTGTGGTGAAAGATCGTAGGGTAGAATGATAGCTTAATCTAAGTTGGTCCAGGCATGTTGCATCGTTGATGATAAATTTGTAATGGACGAGGCATATTTATTTACAAAAGTTGTCGTTGAACACTCCCTGTATCCACAATCTAGAAAAGAATAAGAGTAGTAGTAGGGATAGTCAGAGAGGTAGAAGATCAAAGTAGGACTTAGACTCTTAAAAAGTGACATTAGTAGACACAAGGTAATGATGATTAGGTGGATGATAGCACCTATATCCTTTCTAAGTTCTAGAATATCCCACAAAGATACATTGAAGAGATCAAAGAGTTAACTTATCAAGACTTGGAGTAAGATTGTGAACATAGGCGACGTATCCAAACACCTTTGGAGGAAGGTTGAAGAGTTCTTCATCAGGACATAAACGTTGAAGTGGAATTTCACTACTAAAAGGTGTAAATGGCATTTTATTAATAAAGTAAGTGGTTGTAATAACGGCGTCAGACTAAAATGATATTAGAGCATTCATTTGAAACAAAATGGTGTAGGACATCATGTATGTGTTTATGCTTGCGTTCAATAATCTTATTTTGCTGAAAGGTATGTGGATAAGAGGTCTGATGAAGGATTCGTAATGACACATAATAATTTTTCATGTCCTTTTGAATAAATTTAAGAGCATTGTTGGTTTGAAAGTTTTTTGGAGTAATAGAAAAATAATTTATTAATTTAGTAAAAAATTTCTTAATAATGCCAAATATATGATGTTTATCTTTCAGGAGGTACATCCAAGAAACTCTAGAATAGTTATCCATAAATACAATATAATAACAGAAATTAGATGTTGATACATTATGAGTGGGTCCTTAGATATTACAATGAACTAAATCAACGGGACTTTGACTACTAAACAACTTAAATCGCTTATAGGTAATTCGATTGTGCTTATTTAAATGACACGATTTACAAATAAATGATTCAATGGTAATCTAAGGAAGAGTCTGTTGTAGATTGCGATGTTATGGGTGACCAAGATGGTATCATAACAACGAGGAGTCTGTAGCAGCTGCAACAGACGTCAATCTACAAGGTATATTATCCTAGACTAATACGTAAACGCTGTGAGCATGCTCATGGCTCAAGTTAATCTTTCTTTTCGTCTGCAGATTTTGAAAAGTACAATGATAGAGGAAAAATGTTATAGAATAGTAAAATTGATGGAGAATAGTATTGTTGGAAAGTAAGTTTACAGACAACTTAAGCACATAAATGACTTTTTTAAGAGTGATATAGGAAGAGACATGAACTACATCTTTCTCAGAGATAGAGCAATGATGACCATTGGCTATGGAAACAGATAAATTGGAAAGACGAGTAAAAAAGGTGTGAGTACCTGGCATGTGTGAGGAAGTCTCTGAATCGATAATCCAAGAATTAAGACTAGAATCTAGTAAGGCAGATATACTTGAGACAGAAGCATGGGTGATCGTGATAGGGGTTTGGTTGTCTTGAAGTTGAAGAAACCTGATATAATCAGGGGATATAGTTACTGTCGGAGTAGAAGAATCATTAAGGGAGTCTCCACCACATGTCTAGTTCAAGGAGGTCAATCAAACTTGCTCCTGTAATGATTTAATAGATGATTTGTACGACTATAGTGATCACAATGTTGTGTCTTACATCTCCTTGAAGATGATTGTCCACACCTACGACCATCATTACTACAGTCTTTGGTGGATGTTACTAGTGTTGACTGATCAAGAATAGTTGTAAGGGTAGCAGTGGAGATTTGGAAGGCTCGAGAGAAGGTAAACAAAAATGTTGGAAGAGTCTCAGCACTAAGTTGGTCACAAATATGAGATGCCAATGTAGGAGTGAGTCCTACTAGGAAAATAGCCACAGTCAACTCTTCTCTATACTGACACATCTTAGAGATGTCTATGACAAATGACTAGTATATCTCTAACTCATCTAGTAGTGTTCAAAGAGAATTATGAAACTCTTGAACATAACACTTCCCGGGACGATGAATAAATAGTTGTTCATATATTTCATAGACTCGTGTAATGTTTTTCTCATGTCCATAAGTGTTTTGCAAAGTCTATCAGATCTTTTTGGTAGGTCGTAACATCGTCACACATTTAGAAACATTTTCGTCCATACTGTTGACAAGCCATGATATACATCATATGTGACGTCCTTAGCATTGAGAGGATCATACATAAGATGGCGGATCTTTTGATGGACACCGAAGAATGTCTCAAACGCCTGTGACCATAAAGGATAATTTTTGTCATTTAACTTGACAGATGTCTCAGAGAGATTTTTAAGTCGTGTTACGAGAGGTAGTCATAATATCAACAAATAAGGTTTGATTTGATGTACAATGGAGAGAATACAAAAAATAGATGGCTGTAATTCTAAAAAATACCACAAACCAGCAGCAAGAAGCTATATGTAGGCAAATAATAGTCAGGAACCTTTTTTTAGGATAGATAGTAGTAAAAGAAACAACTAGGATACATGAACATTCCTAGATGCAGTAACATGAAGTAGAAGTAGAGGACAGCCTAGATTATATCATGGCAACCAACAACCTGATTGAAGAAGCTGTCGGTTGCCAGAAGGAAGGGCGTTAGGGTTGGCGAGTGGGCTTGGAGGGGTTGTCCGGAGGAGGGGATCAAGGTGGAAGGGCCGGAGAGAGCCGATGGAGGTGTAGGAGATGCGTAGAAGGCTGATTGCAGTGGCTATAGGGGTCGGCGGCGTCGGTGGGTGGGCTGGACTGCAACAGAAGTCTGGGAGGGAAGAAAAGAAGCAGACAGTTATGGTTTTATGTGGTCCGAGGCTTTGGTACCATGTTGTAGTTAAGGAGAAAGTGAATATCTATTATGTGGTCCTCGCTCTGTATGACCATTATTAAAATATGTCTATGATTAACTAATTGTCCAGCTCTACATTGCTTAGTTTAGCTGGTGACACAACTTACAATGTTATTCTGATCTAGAAAAATTCTGAAGCAGTAATTTGTTAAACTTAAAGGTGTGTTTGGAAGAGATTTTTTTTCCTAAGAATCTCCAAAATCAAGATTATGAACATGGAATTCGAGGAAGTTGTGTATCTTGATTTTCCTTGTACTTTAGACTATCTAATAAAATCCTTTTTTGTTGGCTAGTGTAAAATCTAGATTTTGTATCTTTTTTTTAAATTTTGATACAAGGCTTTTAATGGTAATTTTGTAATAAATTACTTTATTTCATGTAAATGTCAAAAAAAATAAGGTTAAAAATAGATTTGTCTCAGAGTCCATAGATTATTTCAATTATTCCAAAATACACATGAATCAGTTCATGCCAGATCTAGATTATGGAGTTGTATTAAATATGTTTGGCTCAGATTACATGTCACATCAGTTTATGTTAAAATCTGAGTGCCTATAATCTGAACCAAATGTGTTTCTGTTGCTAAACCACTTTCTGTGTAGTATTTTTGTTGTTTTGGGTTATTTTCACATGTCTATGCTTCATGAATGTTTATTTTATCATAACCAAGTAGATTGAATGACTATGTAGGGTAACTATGGTAGTCAATATGACATGGATTGAAAGCAGCTAGAAGATTTAGGACTGCATATGCTTTATTTGAACTCTTTAGGGTGGTCAACATGACATGGATTAAAAACGGTTGGAAGATTTAAAACTGCATATGCTTTGTTATTTGATTGTCTGCATTTTCTAGGAGCAACACTAACTGGCCTCATTTTTATAAAGCAAATGATGGTATTAGGTTTCT